>LUGF01047305.1:12064-26099 GCA_001625245.1 Calycopis cecrops
ACAATTTATTTATACAGTTTATCTGTACAGATAAATCGCACAGATAAAACTGAATTGACTTGAATTGAAACTGCCCATTATACATGGAACCAAAATCCAAATAGGAAGGTATTTTTTTAGCCTTTCAGGTTTCTTTATAACATCACTTTTTATATATTTTATATAAAGATCCACGTATATTTTCTTTTTACTGCTTTCTTTTGTTCGTTTCGTTTTCTTTTTGAACTACCTGACTGAAATTTTCTGCCGGCATAACGATCATGCGAAGTCATTTCGTAAATGTTGTTTTGTTTCTCACAAACAGTCGAAAACAATTTTTAAGTGTCCACCTAAACGGTCAAAGATATTCACATAGTTTTTTTCCACTTTTTAAAATTACTCAATAGTTCAAATATTATAATTTACACTTTTGCAGCTCACTCAATACTTTAAACAGTATAAAGAACGTATTATTAAAAAAAAAAATTAACAACTGATTTGTTCGGTACAGTAACTACTTTGTAACTCATATTGCAAGCAAAATAATTCCAAAATGACGAAGTTGTGTTGTTGAACGAAATGAAACCCGAGTAGGTACTAAGCGATTAAAAAAACCGATCTTCAAGTGTTTCGATGCGCAATATACGTGTACCTACTTCATAATGTTTTATTCAATTATGTTTTGAATTAATAAATTAGTTTCATAAAGTTAAACTTACTTTATTTAAATATACCTCTATATTATAATTTGAATAAATAATTTAGGATCAAGGTAAAAACATTTGAATAAAACAAATATAGTTAAATCTACTTTTTTTTTGTTGCGCGAGGCCCCTGCAAGAGCGAGGCCCCGGGCGATTGCCCCGTTCGCCACCCCCTAAGGCCGCCACTGTTAATAGGGATCGTACCCGTATCACCTCGAACCGGTCAGTATTCTTTGTATGAAATTTCATACTGCAACGCACACTAATGGGAAGCGTAACGGAATCGTATCGTCTTCGCTTTTCTAGGCGAGGCGTTTACGATCCCTTTCCGAGTTGATAAGTGTGCGGTGACCATTACCTGTAGGAAGATATTTGAAGAATGGTGCAGAAATGTTTAAAAACGGGTTGTTAATTTTTTTTTAAGTAACGAGATGAACGATTCGCCACGTAACACGTTACCATGACAACAAATTATGCAATTATTACAGGACAACGTCTGTCGGGACAACTAGAGTCTCAGCTCTCGGTCTTTTGTTGGTCTCAGTCCGGAGAAGCTGCGGGCGGAAGCTAATGTATATGATTAGGATAGTGCAAATATGAGTTAAGTGCGCCATGTACCCGTTGTTGAGGAGTGCTAATAACACTCACTACTAGAACTGCTCAGATTGTTTTTTTTTTTTTTTTAATGATATAGGAGGGCAAACGAGCAGCCGGAGCCATTTTCATGACTACCGACGCCCACAAGCATCCGCATAGAGGCTATACAGATGCGCTGCCCTCCTTTCTCCTCCCACCTCCATGGGCCACCGGATACTTACACACCGCACGAAACGCGACAGCACAGCTGTCACTTTACGCCAGTCTCGTGTAAGCGAGAGGTACCTCCCCGGTCGTGCCGGCCCAATTCGACTGCATGCAAGCATGCAGTGTGGCACTACCTCTCTCATGATTGTAACAAAATAGTACATTATGTCATAAGTGAGGAACGTATGACATTTCCTCCTACGTGTTTTCCTCCCTCACGTTCGGCTGAAGAGGCAAGCGAGAAATGAAGTAATTTCTCCGGTTTTACAGAAGTACTGGTGCCACACGATACAACATTTACTCTATTTGTACAAAGGTCAAAGATGTGGGAAGAGATGAACTATACTCCTCCTGTGTTGTACTATTTCTTCCAATCTACGCCGAAAGTTCGAACATGTGCCTGTTTTTTGGTCCTACTGTTAGGCGTGGGTGGAATAACGGCTAGTCCAAAATTAAGCCAATATCACTATTCTATTGTAATCTATGTCTATAAATATAAAGCTCAAACATGACATAGCCATCTATCAAAGCATAGCCCAAACCACTGGACGGATCAAGCTGAAATTTGACATCCAGATAGATGTTACTACGTAGGCACCCGCTAAGAAAGGATGTTTAGAAATTCAACCCCTAAGTGGGTGAAACAGGGTGTTGAAGTTTATATGGATTTTGCGGTTGAAACCGCGGGGCACAGCTAGTATATCTATAATAATTGAACTTTATCCCCCTTAGTTATAAACATAGAATAACTTTATGAAAGTAATAACCTAGTAATAAACTGACATCTGTCAAACTCCATATTAAAAAATCGCATAAAAAGTATGGAATTTGACAGATGTCAGTTTATTACTAGGTTATTACTTTCATAAAGTTATTATATGTTTATTATTAAGAGGGTTAATGTTACGCTTATTTGTATCTACTTTACCCAACTATGTCAAGAAATGTCTCAGATCACAAGTAATCTTCGGCCAAAGCGAAACTGATTTCGACAAAATGTAATATGAGTAATGATGCTTACTTTCCTCATCTACATGTGCTATTTTCATGTCCGACCTAAACGGAAAACGGAAAATTGACGTTTCCCGTTCTGAGTCAATTTTCCCGAATAATTGAGAAGATCGTGTTTCAGTAATGGCACAATACCACAAAGTTGGAACAACAATTTAATGTCGAACACGGCGTTTTACAACAATACATGTGCATTGGCAGCGTAAAAGCGAAAACTATTGTGGAGGGATTTGGATTACTTCCAAATGCTGCCGTTAGGTCTGACGGCTGAACGGTAGCCGAAGACTAACGCTAAGTGCATGGTCTCATGACCAGCCAGTAGAGCTCCGCTGCTAGCCGTGCTTCACCGGGCTGCTCTCTCTACTTCTTGGCTTATTTAAGTCTTGTACTGTCTCCCGCTTTATTAGGGAGGGAAATTGGTATTACTTCCTACTCCTCCTACTTTCTTCTGATTAAATTCGTTGCGGGTCCCAAGACAGATTTAGCTTTTCCCTCGGGCACCCTGCGATCATATCAAAGGGTCAAGTGTGGTTGCCGCTGTCGATCCTGGCGACACAGGAGCAGCAGCGGTGGGAACGAGTGGTGGGCCAAAGCCCGTATAAAAAAAAGGGTTCCACTGCTGGACACAGTCCTCACGCGAAGAGCCACTGGTCAACTTGTTACCGATTCGCCTGCTAGCTGAATGATTGTCGAAGACTAGTATCAGCAGCCAGGAAATGTCTACTGTTGTGGACATCTCCCAGAGAGTGCCATAAGAGAGGCTCTCTGCTAATTTAACCAGGTCATCATTCCATCGGATGGACAGTCCTGATATATACATACATAAGTTTTCTATAGTTGAGAGAGAGTGTTACAAATCTGGATCCTTACATATCTGTCTTGTTTACTTCACATTCGTTATGCTCTTTATTGGAACCTGCCGGTTGCGATTCTTGGCACCTACGGTCTACATCCGATCAATCTGATCATGGTACAGTCTTCTACGAAGGTCCTTAGGTATATTTCAACTTGATATTGCGACATTTATAAACGTGAAGAGAGCAAGGTGTAAGGAGCGTGATATGTGACACGTAACAATATCCCGTTAGGGAATTGGGCTCAAGATGAGTTGTTGTTATTACAATATGTCCAAAATTACGCTTTAATTGTCCACACTTTAAAACACATCGCGTATCTTAATATAGAATTAGTGCGAGCATTGAAAACTCGTGATGCCACTAGCGGAGTGATCCTGTGTGAATCAACGTGAGTGCGGTATGCGCTGGCGGCCGGCCAAGTTAGGGGCGGAGCAGACTTGGTGGTTTGATGGCGGTTGTTAGTTCGCGGGTCGGCGCTGTGTTATTGAGAGTTACATTGCTTACACCGTCAGCTTCTCCCAAATGTGGATAGGTAGTCCATTCTCTTGAACACTTAGGGGCAGTGCAGACTTGGCGGTTTATAGTCCGCGGGTCGGAGCAAAATGTTATTGATATTAACATTGCAATTGCACACCAAGGCGATCATGTGATAGTAAACTTGGCGGATTATAGTTGGAAGTCGGATCTAATAAGGATTATCAACATTAAAATTAGTTAAAATATGGGATTTTTCCAAAAGTTGATATGATAGACAATTCTTTTGACACTTCAGAATAATATTAGTTCTTAAAGAGTAAACTTTAGTCCCGTGTCGTAAATCAGTACGAGCATTGAAACACGTGATGCCACTAGCTCGGAGTGATCCTGTGTGAATCAATGTGAGTGCCGTATGCGCTGACTGGCGGCCGGCCAAATTAGGGGCAGAGCTGACTTGGCGGTTTGATGGCGGTTATTAGGGGTGGTTATAGTTGTTGTAATATTTTTTGTGACTGCCTCGTGGTCTAGTGGTAAGCGTGTTTAACCACAGACGTGAAGTCCTGGGTTTGAATCCCGGGTCGGACCAAAAATTGTTATTGAGATTTTTCAATTTCTTAAAACAGTCCGGAGTCAGGAAGTTGGCGGTGTTACACCCCCGTGCCTCGGAGAGCACGTTAAGCCGTCGGTCCTGCGCCTGATTTCTCACCGGTCGTGTCGGATTGCCGTCCCATCGGAATATGAGAATGAGGGAATAGAGAGTGCACTTGTGCACTATAATATGTCCTGCGCATCTGGCTCGTCTCTATAGAGACAGCCGCCATAGCCGAAATCGGCTAGGAGGACTTTTTATTTTTTCATTTTAACATTTTTATAGTTTGTGGTGACTTTAGATATGCATTATTTTGCCCACACATTATGCACATTGCCCACGTTTACTTTCTACCCACCCACCAGAAGCTGGCAACATTTTGCTAATGTATAATGTGTGCGAAAATTACCTCGCTGAAGGCTATTGTGTTTGCGTGAACTTTACCTTTCGCTTCTACTTAATTACAGGTTCGATAACTTTGACCTTTACGTAATCACGCGTGAGAATTTATGTAAGTCATATAAATGACAGTGAAATTCTGAAATGAAAACATGTGTAACAACAACATAAAATATCATAATTTCTTTGTGCCTATGAAAGCTTTACTTCAAAAAACAATAGACGATCATGTAATATTAATAGCATATAATATTTTTAGCATATGCGTGCGCTCGGCTCCAAAGCCGCACGTGGACTATGATAATAAACAACATCAATATGATATGACTGTTCGCGGCTGAGATTTATTTATAAAAAATGTACGCCGTATTAAAACGATCCAGATGCTAGATGATTTAGGCGGGCTATTCGTCTAGGTCATGCCTTTTTTTGTAGACGCATGGGAATATGTTTACGTATGATACCTAGGAGCTCGGGTGGTACCTAGACCTCGACCCATCGGACTCGACACGCAGTGCAATACCGACTAAATCCCAGCGACTCCCATCAGTCGTTACATTTGGAGAGTCCAGGGTTTGCAGGCATAAGGATCCTTCCAGCGAAGGGCTGGACTCGGCGCAAAGGTCATACTTCTCCTTGAGAACTGTCAGGCTGCCTCTGAACTCCCTCCAAGCCTGTCCGGCATAGCCATGTAGATTACAAAGGACCCTTCCAACACTGCAAGGTGGCAGCATCTTCGGGTGGATCTATGTTATGCCCACGGTATGCAGGCGTGTTTGTTTTTTAGAGCTAAGGGAACATACGAGCAGTCGGACTCTTTTGGTGACTACCGACTATTAACATCACGAAACGCGATATCGTAACAATTACTTTTAAGGCTGTATCGTGTGAGCGAGAGGTACCTCCCGTCGTGACAATCCGCCACAAATGTAAACAATATACCTAATATGCACTGTCTTATCAATTTGTAGCCTTGTCATCGGTAATGGTGATAAGCAACTAACGTTTTAAATATAAATGCGTTTTTATCTCTATCTACACAATAACTGTGTCTGTATGTCATATTCAATCATATACATGTGTGCTGGAATAACATGTTATTAAGTCTTTGTCTGTTTGTTCCGGACAATCTCTGAAACGCCTTGACGGGACGTCATTAACAGACAGATGACGCAATATTTTTTTTTTGTTAAAGTGGCACAACTAGTTACAAATAAATAAATAAATGTGACTTTATTGAGTGAATATTTAAAAACAATGCGTATAGGTATATTTAAGAATGAAACACCCCAATTATGTTATAGCTGATATTTTCTAAGCGATTATGTTGAATTTGAAGGCAAGACAAATTTGTATGTAGGAATATATTTCGAAAATGGTGCGAAATAAAAAATGAGTTAGTTTCAGAAAAATTAATCACGTGTTTTACAGTACCGTCATAAAACGTTGCACATTGCCTTGACAACGAATACTCCAATTATGGCAGAACAACCTTAGTCGGGAAAGTTAGTAGGGGTTTTCTTAAAAAACCATTGTCTTTATCGTCTGAAAAAATATCAAAATTTAATGGAATGTCTGTATTGCGTGCCTTTGAAATTGGATTGAACCATGACTTTTGATGCTATCAACAAATTCATATTTTGCGTTCATGTTAAAAATTAACAAAAAAAAAAGATTTGAAATTCCCAGCTTACATTTTATGCAGGCTACGCACCCATTCGCCCCTTATTATTCGCCCCCTGGCAAATTCGCCCCCTTTTGGAGAGCCCGTACGCCCCTTTTGAGGGGGCGAATAATTATTTCTTTTTTTTGAGGTACCCACCCATTCGCCCCTTTCTTACACTCTTTGATAAAATATTTTTTTTTAAGAAAAGTACGGATAGATAAAAAAATATTTACTGATTATATATATTAATGCATTCTGCGTCCATGGAGGAGGGGTCGCGGGAGGAGACGTGTCTCGTTGTGTCGTTGCCGTGCACCCTATCTCCCGCGACCGAACGGGGGCGCACCGTCTGTTGCGTTAGCGGTGGGGCCGCAGAGGAAGAGGAGATGCGGTGTGTCGTTGCCGTCCTCCCTGTCCTCTGCGGCCCTTTAATGGCTAGTCCGCCGCCCAGCGGATGGGACCAGCCAATGCCAGAGGTCCTCCACCCGTCCCTCTGAAACAGCAGATGGCGGAGTGGATTCGGACGGACAGTCCCTAAGGAGGAAGAGTCTGGCCTTTTCACCGAGGCCAGCCTGTCGCTGGAGGCGCCTGTTGCTTTCAGATCCGGGGCCCTCCAATCATAGCGGCTGAAGGCACCCGCAGGGGTTTAGTCGGTAGGGGCAACCCAGTTGTCGAACCCGACACTGTACCCGGTTGAGCCACCCGGGCTCCTGGGTAGCGTGCGTAAAGGCATTCCCCTGCGTCAACAAAAAAAAAGTTATTAGGTATATAACTTATTTGTGATCTTTGCAAAAAACTGTGATTTTGATTATATTAATATAGCCTGCTTTTAAATATTTAATCGTTATTAAACCTTTATTACTGGAATATTTGTTTTATTGACAACACTAATATTTTATGCTAATCAACAAAATATTATGCTGACCGTACTTTCGTCAACTTTAGTATATATACCTAGTAGTACACTACACCAGGGGGCGAATTTATAGTATCTTTTTTTCCAGGGGGCGAATGGGCACAGGGGGCGAATAATAAGGGGCGAATGGGTGCGTAGCCTTTATGCACATAAATCTTACTATTTTTTTTAGTATTTTATGTGTAATCTAGACACGTGGTAGCTAGCCTAGTTTCTAGTGTGTAGCCAACTTTAAAGAAAGGATCTGGCTAGTCTAATGTAAACTTGCATAATACGACTTAAATCTTACTACTTATTACAAAGTGTATAGAAAAATATAACGTTTTTTTTTTATTAATCTAACGGGCTTCAAACTGAGAATTTCATTTTTTTTATACTTGGTTAAAAAACGAAAACACAACAACAACAACAGCCAAAAGAGAAATAATAGCTGCTAAGCATACGTACTTTATTTCTAAGTCGTTCAAAAATAAATAAACCATTCCACCTGTAATCCCTGACTCCATAAACTAGATACAAATCCGAAAGGGCTAAATCTATTTCCATCTCATAAATACAAATCTAAATATAACCGCGCCGTCTGTTCCGCGCCTTATTCACGTATGCAGGTGAAACATAACGACGAATGACACTGCGACACACCCACGAATCCGCGGTGGACAGCGATGTATGATTGTATAGACTCGCACGGTCTGTGTACGCTAATAGAAGATACATTTTTTATATTTTTTTTACCTTGTTAAAATTTAAACAAATCTATATAAACAACTAGCTGCGCCCCGCGGTTTCACCCGCGTAACTTTCGATCCCGTGGGAATTACACGAGACCGGCGTGAAGTGACAGCTGTGCTGTCGCGTTTCGTGCGGTGTGTAAGTAGCCGGTGGTCCACGGAGGTGGGAGGAGAAAGGGGGGCCGCGCATCTGTAGTCTATGCAGATGTCTATGGGCGTCGGTAGTCATGAAAATGGCTACAACTGCTTGTTTGCCCTCCTATACCATAAAAAAAAAAAAAAAAAAATATCGGGATGAAAAATAGATGTTGGCCGATTCTCAGACCTACTCAATATGCTAACAAAATTTCATGAGAATCGGTCAAGCCGTTTCGAAGGAGTATGGCAACGAAAACTGTGACACGAGAATTTTATATATTAGATTTAAACAGATTCATCTTTAATTTGACACATTTATATTCCAGATTTAGAAGTGTTATTTATTATTTTTGTATTTTAATGGCTGGTTCTTGAACAATATCAACCTGTGAAAGGTGATAATGTTTTCCAAGCTTAAATAGAAAATAAACTGCTAATTCACGGTTTAGGTTTACTTTTACTTTCATAATTATATGATGCAGCGTTTCTGATACCTTTAGACTAAGCGCCAAAATTCAAAATTCCATCGTCGCTATCTCTATCCTCCGAAGTCCACGACAATTTTATCCAACTACTCCGAGTACTACACTACTCCGATATGGCATCAGCAGCTGCCCTCGGTATTTCCGGACCGATACGAGCTAGGGATCGCCAGGAGAGCTTTTTCGACTCTGAACGGCTGGTAACCTCTGCTCTTGCGGATGTCTGTGGGTGTTGATCACTTAACGTCAAGTGGCCCAACTGCTCGTTTGCCTGGTGTGTTATAAAAAACCTAGGGGTTAAATATCGAATAGCTAGTTGACTACGCTGTGGTCTGCAAAAGTTTATATTATACTAGTTGACCCGACAGCCATTGTCTTGTCATTATTTGAAAATATGTTGTCATGGTAACGTGTAATGTTGTGTGGCCGAATTGTCAATCCGTTATTTTGCTCCACAATGGTGTGTTTCAAACCGAGACACCAACTGCAGCATTATATATTTAACTATATATTGAAAAATTATAGCCTTTATTTTACCGCGGACTAATACCTATATAACAAAAAAAGATTCATCAAAATCCGTCCATTAGTTTTTGCGTGAGCCGCACAAGACACAGACAAGAATGACGTCTTCTACAGTTTTATTATATGTACAAATAAAATTAGTATTCTACAGTTATGCTTCTTATAAAGTTATACTTTGTCAAATTTGCGACTCCGACTTTTTCTTTTATAAAGGGATACCAAGTTATTTGCCTCTACCTTCTAATTTTATAATGAGTAGGGAGCTATGGAAAGAAATATGTGTAAGGAGTAATAAAATGTAAGGGCCCTTTGAAGTATAATTTGTTCTATTGTCTGTTTGAACTTACATCAGCATTTTAGCGAAATTGGTTCGGCTGGGAGGCCTCTCCTAGCTCTGTACTTTACGCATTTTATCACTACATAGTATAAAACAAAGTCGCTTCCCGCCGTCTGTGTGTCTGTATGCTTAGATATTTGAAATTACGCAACAGATTTTTCTGGAGTTTTTTTAATAGATAGAGTTATTAAAGAGGAAGGTTTATAGGTATGCATAATAATTCCATTTTTAAAGTCCGAAATCCAAGCGGGCGAAGCTGGGGGCGGAAGCTAGTTTAACAATAATTGAAAGTTATATAAATAGCAGATATGTTGATGAAATACTTCTTTGAGATTTTCGCGTTTGTTATAACATTATTGTTTTGCGGGTTTTACGGGATAACATATTTATTAAAGGTACGGACACCGATGGACATCCCCATAGGGGTTACAAATGCGTCGCCTTTCCTCTTCCCACCTACATGGGCCACCGGTTACTAACCGCGCGAAACGCGACAGCACAGTTTTCATTTGCCGGTATCGTGTAAGCGAGACTTCCAACCATTGAGGCAATACAGATGCGTCGTCCTCCTTCGACCGCCTCCGTAGGCCACTGGATACGTACACACCGCACGAAACGCGATAGCACAGCTATCACTTTACGCTGATCTCGTGCAAGGGAGAGGAACCTCCTCGGTCGTGCCGGCCCGATTCGGCTACATTTAGCTTGAAGGCCAGTGGCGCAGCATGATCTGGCAGAGCCCCGTATAAAAAAGTGTGTGCTTTAGACCACACAACTGAAGTAAAATTTAATTATTGATTTAATACACAAATTCATAACCGTAGTTACAATGACATAACATGTCATATGATATTCATTTTTTAGATACAAAAAAGTTTTACTTGAATCGAATTTTGAATTTGAATGACAACTTCCATTGGCCACGCCCGGTGTGTGATTTTTGTAACGCTTTCGCCAGTTTACTCCCCCATGTCAAGCGCGCGTATAGAAGTTTTACTTCAAAATTTGAACTCACAAAAGTAAAATAAATGGTTGTTTACGAATGTTGGCTCAGGTTTAGGCCTAGTAATTGACACGGCTGATGCGGCGGTAGCTACCTTCTCCTATTCTTCTCCCACCTTCCTCTCCTCTCTCCTACCTCTCACCAGAGCTCGTAGTTCACACCTTCTTCTCTTAAACCGTAACCCCAATTAATGTCGCCATTAGCGATATCAAGCTACAACGATTGCTTAATGATTATCAATTTGTTGTGCCATAAACATTAACGCCGCGTGCCTTTTACGACCTGGCGTCGTTAACGTCCCGATCTGAAATAATCTGTCGCTTAATTATATGTCTGTCTGTGTGTCATAATTAGTGGTGAGATATGGTTCCTGCCGGGAGAGACGTGTTGTGTTTTGTGCACTTTGTTTAAGCCCATAAAGTGGGAGGAGGAAGGTGGGCAGTGCATATGTGTGGCTTCTATGAGGATATCTAAGGGCGTCGGTAGTTATAAAATGGCTCTGACTGCTCGTTTGTCCTCTTATAGTACTACAAAAAAAACAAGTTCAAGTTTCTTAATGCCTTAGTTTCCGACAGAGGAATTTACTGGAGGAAGATTGGAATGGACAAGTTGAAGACTTGATTGCTGGTATTTAAAGAACGTTTGTAAAGAAACAACTAAGAATAAAAATATTTTTGATTTTGATTTTATTTGGAATGCAACACAGCATATTATCTGGTTGGAGTGGCAGAGCGGCATAGGACAACTATTTACCTCCGACGCTGTACAAATAAAAAAAAATATATAAAAGAGCACCAACAATGAGTCCTTTATTAAATTTCATCACCTCGTTTAGATTTAAAAGACTAATAATATGACTAAAAGTATTATAAAAAAACTTTAATTTTGGATTTTATAATGAATCAAAATATTAGTTTATGAACTCCAACAGGTGCTGCTAAGTAATATTCAGTATAGCTAGTTTATTAATAAAAATTACAGTCGCGAAAAATATTAATCTCTGCATCTAGAACTAATACATCGACGCGCTTGCCCAATATACCTCTATGACTAACTATTTGAGTGTGTAATATTTATTTCGCTATGTTTTTTTAACATCAATTATTCCCGCCTGGCGTATGTCGGATGTCCAGAGTGCACCGAATGATGGGATCAAGATGAGATGTGGGTAGTTTAAATTTAGGGCTATTGAAAAATGAGCGTCTGGATCATGCCAAGTATGTTATGACTAAGTCTTGGAGTCGCGCAGTTGGGTGGATTATCTTGGTATATGTTATAGTTTATTATCAGGCACATTAAAGATGATTTGTAATGCTATTGATGCGTTGTATTTTAAATAGATCAACACGAGCGATACCGAAATCCAACTCACGGTTGGAGTTGATAGAGCAAGGTTACGTTTTTTTATAATGGGAGGTAGACAAGCAGTTGGAGGCTGGTTGGCTACCCACGCCCATATACATGCGTCAAGAGGTAATGCGTCTTACGATTCATTCGTGGGCTGTTCAAATTCCCTTTTTATAAAATGTTTCCCCTTAATCATGACAAATTTAATATGCTTGCCAAATTTTTACGAAAATACCTCAAACAATTACGTATTTAATAACTCTTCTGGCGCCGTGACCCGAAGTGAGTCGTGTATAATATAATATGATATATAAGTATTTAATCAGTATGTTGAATTCTTTTTTTAGGGTTCCGTATCTCAAAGAGAAAAAACGGAACCCTTATAGGATCGCTTTGTTGTCCGTCTGTCTGTACGTCTGTCAAGACCTTTTTCTCTAAAATGCGTGAAGGAATTAAGCTGAATACGGAGGTCAGTTACGTCTTGATGCCTTGAAAAAATCACACTTCTAAGTTAACGCAATAAAAAGTTATAGCCATTTATGCACAAATTTTGTATGAAAACACACTTTTTCGAAAATTTATAGGGTACTTCCCGTTGAGCTAGAATTCTGAAATTTGGCAAGAACTAAGACCTTACAGTATACATATAGGAATAAATCTAAAAATTGGTAAATAAAATTTATATCACTGGAAAAATCATTACCAACTTATGCATGTAGTTCGTTTCATACTAAATGTATGCAAGCACTCGCATATATAAGTTTGTCAACTTGTCGCAGGGAAGTGTAATTTTCTCAACGTCTATTACTTTTGCTTATATCTCCCGTTCTTACGGAACCCTCGGTGTGCGAGTACGACTCGCACTTGGCCTGGTTTTTATTTCATGGAAAGCCTCGACCTCATTACTTCGTGTTTTGCCTCCTTTTTTGACATCCTCGAAATTATCATAAATCGTTCTTAGCACAGTAACCCCAAGACTGTAAGAGACATTTAATACAAAAGAGGGGACTGTGCGGGGTCCGATTACCCTTCATTACAGCACGCGACCTTTAATAGTATATAACATGTGTTTGTACATTCGCTAATTTTGCAGCGGCATTTTACAATATATTGTAAAAGCTCGAACACTACATCTTGTGTATTGTAAACACACGCGCGCTCGCCACATAAATTGTGAGGAGTTAATAGACGAGAGCTGGCGGTGATGAGAAGAATCGCGACCATCGATGTGCTATTAAAAATAGATACACGTAATACTTGTTTGAGACTTCGCGTTTGTTACAAATGAAAATGAAAAAATATTGGTACACAAGAAGGTATATATTTTAGTTTTATTATTTTATCGTGCTCAAATAGATACACGTACCTAAATTTTTAGTTTTAGTTTTTATAAAATTTAAAATTAATTTAAATTTTATACTCGCTTGGCAATAATCAATATTGTGAAAGCGAAAGAAAATTTTATATTGTTATAAATGTGAAGTTTGTGTGTTATTTTACAAGCAAAAGCTACTGAATAAGGGTTTGCATGAAATTTGACACAGATTAATTATGAATGTGAATTAACATAAATTATTTTTTAGATTTATTCTGAGTTTTTTCGCCGGTTCTTCTCAGGACAGGGCTAGGGTTGAACCGGTGGTAGATTTAATTGTTGACGTTCAAAAATTAATTCCTGTAACTCTATTTTGAAGAAAAAATTTTTCGTTTTCATTCGTTTAACGTATTTGTAATGACATTATTGCTAGTACTGTACTGCTTTAAATGTTTCTTTTTCCGTTATATAGTTATTATCAATTGGCGTTCTTTTCCCACCCTAACTGGCCCCAGGAGTCAAGCCACAGTGTATGTCCGGGTAATCTATACTGGCAACCCTGAGTCAGAAGAAAGAATTCAACCCGTTACATCAGCAGGCAACACGTGGCGACCCCAATTCCCGTCCAAAATAATTTACTTCGAAAATTGTATTACCATATTTAATTAAAGCGCCAACTTTTCCGGAACATTAATTATACATTGTAAGGAATCGCGTCTTCGAGAGTTTGGTGTTCGCATCTGTTGTGTACTGCC
>LUGF01047328.1:0-25602 GCA_001625245.1 Calycopis cecrops
TATTAGCTATAGATATTCATATGTAAGAAGAAGGATCAGACGGCCCGCTCTCCCTCAGACGAGAGAAAACGCATTAGAATGGGACATATTTTTTGTAAGCTATATTCAGCCGAATACACGTGCTGTCCTGTATCGTTTCGTGCGGTGTGCAAGTACTCGGTTGCCCATGGAGGGGGGAGGAGGAAGATGGGTACTCAATTATAGAACCTCTGAGCGGATGTCAATGGGTGTCGGTAGTCCTGAAAATGGGTGCTCGTTTGCCCACTTATACTATAAAAAAAAAACATTTTTATTGACCAAGATGGCCCTCTCTCCCACTCTTCCCATAAGGCATTGTAATCATATTGATTGGCTAGAAGCCCTCGTCGATTAAGTTTTATTCAATTGAAAGATTGCGCTATGAATGAAGGGCTTCGCCTTTAACCTAGACTATCGGAATAATAAAATAGAATTATGGAAATTACTTTTTGAACGTCAACAATTAAATCTACCACCTGTGCAACCCTAGCCCTGTCCTGAGAAGAACCGGCAAAACAAACTCTTTTTTCCTTCTTAGAAGCTTCCACCGGATTTCTGCATCTCGCAGAGAGTTGCCAGCTATCTACTAAAGTACGCTCCTGGTATCAGCAGCTTTTTAGCTGCTAGAAGCTGACTAGCCTTTTCATTTCTCAGGGTTCCCCTAGGTTGCGGAAAACCTGGAGGGTATGTGGAATTCAAAAGCTACACATACAGCTCCCCCTATCCCCCTATCTCATCCGTTAAGTTACTAACCTAACCATTTGAATTGACTTTGGTGTTTTTGATAAACCTTGAAAACACTGTGAACTAACAAAACTAACGTACTTTTACGATGATTTCGTATCACATCTCTTATAGTTCTTCATTTTCCAAAAAAATAAAACGAACCGACAATAGTTGTGACGGCACGCAATAGGCCATGCGCTAGTCGGGCAGTACAAACGCCTAAGTGCGGTCTACGAGCGGCCGCGGTTCAAATACTTGAAATTCCCGACCAGCGACCTAGACTGTGAAAAGAGTAAAAGATTCGCAGTAAATAACAAAGAGGACGTTCACCGGTGTTAAGGGTTAGGTGCGTATCCACTGCAAGCTGTAAGCTATATGGAGATATATCTCTACATAGCTTACAAGCTATTACATATCTACATAGATTAATATGCCTACGTAGTACGTACATATTATGTAAGCACATTTTTAGTCATTATCTTTTTGTTTATTTATTGTTCTTAGATGTCAAGAAGGACCATCCCCTGCTATTAAAACATGATATTTTATGGAACAAAAATTTGATTTTCATTGGTATAATATGTACCATGTACAATGTACATACAAAGTATAATAAAGTGTGTGATTATAAAAAACGGCTCCGAACTTTGTGTTATGTCACCATCAAATCGATTGTATTCAAAGTTAAAGACGACTTGATAAATTCTTTTTTTTTATATTATAATATCTTATTATTCTACACTTATAATAATAATAATAAAGTTTATTTCCAAAATATAAAGTTTTACATATTCTCCTTATATTGTCCATACTTGCCATTGAATTAATATTACGTAGTAGTAACAAGTCCCTGATACTTGCTATACTTGTTGTGTATTTATGCTGCAAATGCTGTTATCCCACCGAGGAATCAAAATAATTGACATAACATAAAATAAATATCTAACTACATACTAAATTGTAGTTTTGTATATAGCGCACAATCGCTTACACTGGAAACTTGCCCTACCAGTTAATCGCTCTCGGAGAGCAGGAAATGTCACTTCAGTAAATCATTACCGCTGCGTGTAAATGTAGCGACACCAGCGGAGCGATACTTTACTTCCTCTCGACAGTGGGCAGAGGGCTTTACGTTCAATTAAAACGTTTAACCTTTTACAATGAATATAATGGTTCGTAAAAACTTATTTACCCGTCTGCGTCGAGAGGCATATGTTTTTTGAGCGTATGTACGTATGTACAATGTACATATGTATGTATGTACCTATAAGTAGATTTTTATGTTCCTTGAACGGTTTAAATTAGGTAGGTACGTTGAGAGTTACGTAAGCGGAGGAAGTTCGTAGTAAATTAAAAGAAAACCTTTTTTTTTGTAAAATATGTTTTGAAAAAATAAACAAAACCATGACCTTCTTCGGTGTTACGTAATACTTGAATTATAAAACTCATAGACTTAATAAAAAGTATTTAGTCCATGATAAAACTAAATACATTAATTATATTTCAAACAGTCGGGTATTGCTTTGTTAATAATAATAGAGCTGGTAGTGGGTTTTTCAGCGTATAACACTGTAACTGTCTAATGCTGCGTGTGATACAGAATTTGGCAGCCATGGGATCCTCTCTTTACTTTCCATGGGTTCGAGACGACGGATAGTGAGGAATAAACGCAGGCAGATCACCGTTCTGTCTGTGTGTTTTCTATATTCTATCTACCGATACCGTCCTACCCATAGCTATAACAAGAGATAGAATTCCTTCATTTCGTATGAAACTTATATAACGACAGATACAATATAGAAAACAGACAGACGGCGCGAAAACTGTCTACAAAATCTAATCGATTTACACTCGATTACATAATCGACTTACATCGATTAAAAGTGATATAACATCAGATGCCTTAGTCTTAACTTTTACCCCACACCTCCCTCCCCCGCAAACCCCGTCTAGAAACATTTTCATCGTTAACACTAACTTCACAAGTTATTTAATACTTGATGAAGGCTGGGGATAAATTGGAATTGTTGGAGGAGAAAGATTAAAGATGGCCGCCGCTGGGACAGTTCAGATGAAAATTAAAAGTTCGCTAATGAAGCATTTGGACGGCGAGGATAATTTATCGCGCTGGCATGTCTAAGGGCTGTTTTCACAGGTTGCAAATACCGCCCTGATTAGTCTATTCAGAATTTTATTAGTTTATTAAAAACTCAAAAAACAAGAAAACCAACTGCATAATTTTCATGTGCCCAGTGTCAGTCGGTTTATCGAGGCATACGTATTAAGTAACCCGGAAACATATTACCTATACATGTACAAACTACACATATAGGTACATACAATATACAAACTAAACACTAATATTATAAAGCTGAAGAGTTTGTTTGATTGTTTGTTTGAACGTCCTAATCTCCGACTACTGGTATGATTTTAAAAAATCTTTCATTGAAAACAGAAAGAGCTGAGGATAAAAAAACATTAAACGTACTTCGCCCAACTCGTATAAATTTCATTCACAATTATTAACATTTAAAAGTAATTTTAAAGCTCACTTTGCGTACATTATCCCGGCGGCGAGTGTTGTGTTACTTTTGCATTCATTAAGCGAATTCAAATTTATTTTACGATGTTATTAGAAGCTTCGGCCAACTGTAGAAAAACAAGACCCTAATCTATACTAATATTATAAAGAGGTGGAGTTTCTGCCTGTTTATCTGCGGGAAAAGTGCGGGCTGACCTTCTCCATAAACCGAGATAAAATGGTCTTTCGAGTGCAGTAATATTGTCATCAGTAGTAGGACCATCAGTAGAAAAACTCTGTTTTAGCGGGTTAGCTGTGGAAATACTGATCAAGTCACGAAAATTATCTTACAAATAGTAACAGGAGGTAAAATGCGCTATACTTTATAATGGCGATAGAAACTTATTTTTGATGCCCAAATAATTGGGCGCGGCTGGTTATAGACACATAGAAATATAATACATAGTAAAGTAATACATACACTTGTTTATGTTAATTCTGTTTTCTTTTTTCACTTTTATTGTCCTGCTTTTTTTTTGTTTTCTTTATGTATTCTTTGTTCTTATTTTTGTGTATGGTAGTATTAGGCTATCACAAATAAACCTATTTTTATTTTTATTTATTTTCGGAGCTGAAGTTTTTCTGTAGAAGCGAAGAGAAACGTAATACAGCTTTCATTGGATTGCTAAGAAGGCTCGTCGGACAACGAGACTAGGTCTAGGGTTGAATGGGAGACGGACCCGCCGGACGAAATTGGCTCGAACAATACAATTCTCCTCTGATGACTGCTTTTTTTACTAAACTTTGTTAAACCAGACTCCCATAATGGAGTTACTTAGTATTATGTAGATCGTCTATTAGGTGGTATTGAAAAAGTGTCAACAAAGAGCATCTCAATACCCTAGCGACGTTACCACAAAGGCGGCACTTCACCCAGATGTGCAGGGCGCGTCGACCTGAGCTCTGGGTCGTAGGCGTTTGGTCCAAGGTAATCGAAATTGACGGGAAAAACCACAAAATTGATAGCTTTTAAGACATTTGTAAACAATAGCAAGTTTAGTATGATCGAAGTTAATGTTTTAAACTGATGGAAATATCACAAAGTAAGGCACTTCTGAGTACGGCTTTTAAGGCACTTCTGAGCCATACTTAGCTTAGTACAGCTCAAATTAATTAATGAACGATATATAAAAAATAACGACAAAACTACGGACTTGAAAGTCGTTTTTGAGCCATCACCAACAACTGTTTTCTAATAGATAAAAAAACAACAAATTGCCGGCTTTTATGAAGGTATTGAGCCATATTAATCTACATAGGGTCCAAGTTAAAATGTTGCACCATTATTTGTTTATTGGTCGAAACTTTTCTAGCATTTTCTGGTATAACATATTGTCATACCTAGGTCATGTTTCTTGTTCTTCTGTTTCACTTGAGTAATTCAGGCTTACAATTTACATTCAACAATGTATTAATTACGGAGTCGGTTACAAATCAATTTTTTATATATTAGCATTGCAAGGATTTCCCTGTATAAGTGCATCCACCGACACTGGGTTGGGCGGAGTACTCCGTGTGAAGAAATGCTGTTTCAGTTCCTGGGTGGGGCAATGATGTCCGGCAGAAAAGAACCCCACAAAAGATTTTTTTTTTAGTTTTTACCCTTTTAGCGGACAAACCAGTTTCATGACTACTGACTACCTACGCCCACAGATATCCGCATAGACGTTATAGATGGGTTGCCCTTTTTCCTGCTTCTCCTCCTCCATGGTCCACAGCACTTACTCAAATCCAACGTCGCACTCTCAAAATATTCTTACTTCAAGTGGAGTCAAGCTTCTAATTCTACATGGCCTAGAGTCCAAAGCTGCACGAACTACGTGTCTTGGTCGTTTTGCTTATCAGACATTGGCGTTTTACAAGAACTATTGTATAACAGAAAGATACTGAACATTATCTTCCACTCAGATGACAGTAGCAAAACCACGTCACGACTTTTAGCTAGGGACTTTACCGATATCCGAATACAGTTTTATCACTGTTTATCATGTCTTATAAAGTGTAAAGCTGCGTATCGACTACGCGCTCCTGGCGCGCGTGCCATGAACTCCCGCGCCAAGAGTGTGTTCCGCCGAACGCGCTCCAAATATTCGATTCGTAACAACTAAGCGCGCATGGCGCGCGTGGCAAGTGTTCCAGTGTTCGGTCGTTCAACATGCAGGTCAGTCGTGCACGAGCAGTGGCAGCATTATTCATAATGGGAGCGCAACAAACACAAAAAAATGCAAATGATCCGTCTCAATTGGCGCGCGCACCACGACTGATGCGTGGTAAAAAACCGACACCCGACGGAACAGGCCGCTCCGCGTTCGAGCGCTCCAACGAACACAATGGCGTGCGTTCCAAAATGGTAACAATTTCGCGCGTTTGGAGCGCGCGCCAATGTTCGCTCTCTTGGAGCGCATAGTCGATACGCAGCTTACCACTTGGAATCTGTTTATAAGTCCTATGAGGTTTAGATTGGCATTAATATATGCTGCTTGTCTTACACCTACAAAGAAAATCGTAGATCACTACATCTCACAGATGTGTGTGTGTCAACTGTGGAAACAGTTTGACACAGGACAGCTTAGACGTACCTACAAAGAAAACTGACAAAACAGGAACAAAAAGAAGCGTTATAAGTGTTACCAGATTGAAGATGTAACCCTTATCAAAGTGTTACCTTTATAAGGGTGTTTTTGCACCTGCTTTTGACCTAAAAAAAAACCTAGATCATGGACAGGAAGATCTATGTTTTAAAATATACGTTACTCGTAGCGTTAACTAGTAAAGTCTAGGGTAGCCTAAATTATAGATAGGAACATCTCTTTTTGTCCAAAAATATTCCTTTCTTGTTCACTAGTAGAGTACGCTAGTGAATACATTAGTTTGGAATATAATTTATGTTAGTTCGGGGCACGGACAGTGTCAGTCGTCGGCGGCTGTTTACGTTACACGCGTCTAAATACAGACGTACACGCAGATACTCGGAAATTATATATTGTCGAGTCTTGAGGACTCACGTACTCGGAAAATATATGTTGTCGAGTCTCGAGGACTCCCGTACTCGGAAAATATTTATTGTCGAGGAGTTTCGAGGACTCCCGTCACTTCTAGTAATGCTTCTTTGTGGAGGAATCGAGCCGGCACGGTAGGGAAAATATACCTCGCACCAAAAATCAAAATCAAAATCAAAATATTTTTATTCAAAATAGAATTTGAAAAATTGCTTTTTGAACGTCAAAAATTTAGTCTACCACCGGTTATAAGAATAATTAATTTTTTTGGTAATCGTTTACCATTAAGTGACCTAAGTCCTAAACTACGCTTAAAATACGCGCACCCTTAAACGTGCTATGGCGTTTGTGTTGATTGATGGGATGAAGGCGGACAACGCCAGATGCGTTGTCCGTAGCTTAACCGTGCTGATGTTGATGAACCTTGGCATACATCCAAAAGTTCCGACTGCTCATTTGACCTCTTTAAACTATAAAAACACACACTAATTGATAAGAATATCCGGCACGACGTGTTTGCCATTTTTATCATCATACACAACTTGTTTTCTTTTCACTAGACGCAGCGATTGATACATTTCAATACCGTTAAATACTGAGATTAAGTGACATAAAATTCCACTTACATACTTTAGACATTCATACAGACTTCATTATTCAAAACGCGCAAAAACTCGAGCGGTGTTTACCTGGAAATAAAAAAAAACATTATATACTGTAAGTCCGCGTCGTAAATGCTAATATTGAACGGGCATCCTTATCAAAATACCTCAAGTGTATTAAGGGCAAAGAGATTAAAACTTAGCAACAATACTAAACGTATTTATAAAACTTGGCTAAGCATAAAATCATGCAAAAAATTCCGTACTTAACGTTTTCGGACGTAAGACTTCAATGCGGAGGATTTTAAAAAGTTATCTTTAATCTATGATACACTTCGTGTCGAAGTTTTTTTTTTCGAAACAATGCAGGGACACGCATGCAGCCGTAGAAAATATTTGTTCAAACAGGAAGCGCGCCGTCCCTTCTCAATGAATACGTTTGTTGGGTGTGAAGTAATTCGAGTGATACAGCCACGATGTTCACATTTTTTTAAATATTGGCAACACTATCGAATTTCAATTTAAAAAAAATGCAACTGTAAAATTCGAGAATAGACTTTATCCTTTTGCGTCGAAATACGTCTGCTAGTAAGTACTCACTGGAATGTCTTGCTCTTTCTGTCTGCAACTAAAAAAGGTTTTGTTCGGAAAACATATTTTTGCAAGAAAATGTCTTTTCAAAGTTGAAAAGCGGATAGTACTCTGATATTATAATCACGAAAGTGCTTTTTAGAAGTCCATTGTAGCTGCTTTAATGTAACTTACTGCAATAGTATTTTAAGCGTAGTTTAGGACTTAGGTCACTTAATGGTAAACGATTACCAAAAAAATTAATTATAAAAATACAGATTTTTTGCAAATTATTTCATCTTTGCCCAAGACTATTCCGCCAACAAGCGGTAATACAGTGTAAAACTTAAGAGCTTTTATTTGACAAAAGAAGGTTACATTTTTCGAATTAATGTGTCCCTTTAAAGCGTTTGTATAGTGACAAGATCTATGATAAGTTGTAACTATTTAGTAATCTGTGTCTCAGGTAAGTACCTAAGTAATTAGTTCGTTATATCTTATGACATTAACATATAGGCCGTTAAATATTGGGCCAAGTTAATGCCCTTTGATTATATAGGTACACGTCTAGTTGGAGCATTTCAAAAAAACATCACAAAGAAAACGTCTCATTTATGGTAGATATTTTTTGTGGTGCTTTCGTGCGATTATCACTGTATCTAGACGTGTATACATATAATCAAAGATTATAGCCGTATACCACTGAAGAATATTTCCTTAATTCATTCTCATAGTAGTAAGTTAGTGTGACAGACGCTAACTTAAAGAATATTTCGATCATTAGTTTCTGGGCCGTTAACTCGGGGCTCTGTATTCTAATAGCCGTATATCTTAAGCATATTTCATTAATTAAGTTGCGGGGCTGTTAAGTTTTGAACTTTATATTGTAATAGCCGTATACCTATAGAATATTTCACTCATTGAGTCGCGAGGCCGTTAGGTTTGAAGCCAGCAAGTTAGTGTGACAGCAGTATATGAGTATACCGCTACAGAATATTTGGTTCATTAAGTTGCGGGACCGTTTAGGTTTTGGGCTCTACATTATAATAGCCGTATCTAAAGAATATTTCATTAAGTTGCGGTGCCGTTAAGTTTTGGTCTCTATATTATAATAGCGGTATCTAAAGAATATTTCATTAAGTTGGCTGGCCGTTAAGTTCGGGGCTGTATACTGTAATGCCTCGTACTCGCGCTATCTATAGCCGAGCGGGCCGGAGGTGTAAGGTAAACACGACGCGGTCAATATCCCACCGCAAATAGACGCGCCCAAAGGGTTACACGCGCAAGTGCGTTGTTCTAACAACCACCGGCTTAGTATTTAGACGGGGTGATAGATAGAAGACATTTTTGAAGTAAAACTACTATACGCGCGCTTCACATGGGGTACTAGGCTGGTGGGAGCGGTTCAAAAATCACACATCGGGCAAGGCCAATGGAAGTTGACATTCAAATTCAATTAGTGATACTTTTTTGTATTTAAAAAATAAATATCATATGACATGTTATGTCATTGCGACTACGGTAATGAAAATCAATAATTAAGTTTTAATTCAGTTGTGAAGTCTAAGGCACACACTTTTTTGTAGTAAGAGGTAGTGTCGGAGGTGCCTCTCGCTTATGGCACCGCTAGTGTTGGCTATGCTATTCTGTCGCGATTTGCGAATAGCCCATGATGGTCCATGAATACGAATGAGAAGCGCATCGTTTCATATTAGTTCATTACAAGAGAAACATTTTCTGACGGTTTATCTAATTGATAAGACAACACCACAGACTAAAATTCTTGTAGCAAGAGATAGCGTCGGACCTCTTTTTTATAGCATAGGAGGCAAACGAGCAGTTAGGTCACCTGATGTAAAGTGAACACCAACGCCCACAGACATCCGTAACACCAGAGGTCCAACAGATGCGTTGCCGATCTTTGAGGAAAGAATAAGCTCTTTTCTTGAAGATCCCTAGGTCGTATCGGAATCTCTTGCGAACATGGTACCTCAAGTGCTGGTTATGCAGTAAGCTGTCGCATTTTGAACGATTTATGAATAGCCCAAGATGGCCATTGGATGCGGTAAATGAGAATTTTTTTTTTTCTTATATAGGAGGGCAAACGAGCAGCCGGAGCCATTTTCATGACTACCGACGCCCACAAACATCCGGATAGAGGCTATACAGATGCGCCGCCCTCCTTTCTCCTCCCACCTCCATGGGCCACCGGCTACTTACACACCGCACGAAACGCGACAGCACAGCTGTCACGTTACGCCAGTCTCGTGTAAGCGAGAGGTACCTCCCCGGTCGTGCCGGCCCAATTCGACTGCATGAAAGCATGCAGTGTGGCACTACCTCTTACAAAAATATTAGTTTAATAAACGAGAAACGATTTCTGACAACCCTCTTATATTATTGACAAAACAACACAGACGAATAAATGATCCGATAGTGTACTTACGTATGCACACATTTATACATCTTTTTGTGTGTGAATAGGGCTGCCAGTCTCGAGCTAGACGGAGCACTCAGCGATTACGAGGGTGGAACAACCCTTTGTGCGTCTGCCGTCGCGCCTCGCCTCTCGAGTAAGAGATTACATTTGTGAATAGTATAGCGGGAAATATATATTATACTAGCCGAGCCCCGCGGTTGCACCTGCGTTGGATGTATAGAAACCAATGTCAGATTAGGAAACGCTTTTTGTGATGAGTGGTATTTTAATATTGCTATAAATTGTAATCTATATCAGAAGTCGCATGGCCATTTGCCATCTGCTTCAAGGGCGAGCTTAACATTTTGTTTGTAGTATAAGAGGGCAAACGTGCAGTCGGGGCCCACATGACTACCGACGCCATTTGCATAAATTTATACAAATGCGTTGCCCTCCCTCTTCCCTCCATGAGCCACCGACTACTTAGACACCGCACGAAACGCGACAGCACGTTCGCCACATATCTACCTAACGCAGTTTTAATATTCTGTCTAGTGTTCTTGGCCATATTTTTGGCCGCATAAGATATATCAGGTTTAGTTCAGAATCAATAATACATTCAATTTACGAAGTAAAAAATATTAAAAAAAAAAATAGATACAATTACTTTGCCCGACGTCACTGACCTTGAAGTCGATACATTTCGTGTAAGAACAACAATCGATGTATTTTTAAGGATCATTTCAAATTGATTTTTATTTAACAAAATATTAGAATTAGACGATAAAATTTTAAACACACCCTTGGAATGATGTTTACTTCCTTAGTTTAAAATTTTTATTTTTTAGCTTAGCTTTAGCTTCATTAGCTAAAGCTAAAGCTAAGCAGCGAGAGATAAAAACGACCAAGAGGAAAACAGATTCGTAACAGCCCTGTTACGAAGTCGCGCACGCACCTGGCGAGAGTGTGGCCGAGAAACAATGTTATCTGGTTGTGTAACGCTCTATAACTTAACCGCACAGATTAGATACACACATATACCACAGTTAACCCATTTACTAAATTAACAACGATAAGGTGGAGATATGACGTGAAAAGGTAGACAATTCATATCAGTGAGCTGCAAAATTAGTAAGAGGTAGTGCCACGCTGCATGCTTGCATGCAGCCGAATTGGGCCGGCACGACCGTGGAGGTACCTCTCGCTTACACGAGACCGGCGTGAAGTGACAGCTGTGCTGTCGCGTTTCGTGCGGTGTGTAAGTAGCCGGTGGCCCATGGAGGTGGGAGGAGAAAGGGGGGCAGCGCATCTGTAGTCTATGCTGATGTCTATGGGCGTCGGTAGTCATGAAAATGGCTACAACTGCTCGTTTGCCCTCCTATACCATAAAAAAAAAAGAAAAAAAATCGTATTCTTGGGTTCTTTTATAGTATAAGAGGGCAAACGAGTCGCCCATAGATATACTAAAGGTGGTCCTGAAAACGAGTGTCAGGTCTTACTTAGGCCCTGACTTTAGCTGAGGTCCCACCCTTTTGTGAAACACACTGTGACCAAAATGACCTTGCCTATTTGTTAGACATAATTTTGTATTTTAGTTTTTTTATTATTAATGTCCTTCCCTAATTTATATGTACTTGGTTCAGTGTGTTTTTGCGAATAAAGCTATATTATTATTCTTATTATATCCGTTTATCTGCAGACACTTCGCCCCCTCCCCTCCATGGGCGACCAGCTATTTACACACCACACGAATGGCGACAGCAGAACTTACGCCAGTATCGCATAAGCGAGAAGCACCTCCCCGGTCGTGCCGGCCCAATTCGGCTGCACGCATGTATGCAGCTTGGCATTACCTCTTACTTGCGAAAATGCAAGACCAAGAGTCAAGACTATCCTTATACTATCAAGACCAAGTGAGAAGAAACAAGACCGAACTAAGACCAAGATTGTCCCAGTGATCTTGGTCTTATTATTGCTTTACACTTTACACTAATGGATATTCTATTATCGTCCTGAGAGGTGGAGGAATATCATGGTGTAGTTGTCAAATTGCTCACGTAAGTACGCCTCTAGCGACTGCAAAGTGCACTTAATCACCAACTAATTGTATCAAAGTGCACTTTAATTACTTAAAAGGCAATGCGATGGAAACATTTCTCTTTCGTTTAATACAATAGATCTTGTTGTAGTAGATCTTGTAGTCGAAAACGACCGGGGAGGTACCTCTTACAAGATTTAGCTGGTGGCCCATTGAGGGTGGGGAGGATGATAGGAGGACAACGCATCAATCATGCGAATGTCCATGGGCGTCGGTAGTCATCAAGAGGCTCCGATTAATCTTTTGCCCCCTTATTCCATAAAAAAAAACATGATATCGTCTTAAAGTGTTGATTACACTTGTTAATATGCCATGACCAGGTGCCTTTCATATGACATCACTTGTGTTTATTATACTTGTTACTATTATGATTTGCGTTGTCGTGTTTTGTGAGTAAACTCACATAATAAACATCCGTTGAATGGTTATACAGGTGCTTTGCCCTCCTTCTGTCTTACAACTGCATGGGCCAACGGAAACACACACCGCACGTAACGTTCGCCACTGTCACTTTATTGTTTAAGCGAGAGTAATCTACCATACCAGCCCAATTCGATTGCAATTAGTAAAAAGTAGCCACACTGTATGCATGCATGTAGCCGAATTGGGCCAGCACGACCGGGGAGGTACCTTTCGCTTACACGACGCCGGCGTAAAGCGACAGCTATGCTATCTCGTTTCGTGCGGTGTGTAAGTAGCCGGTGGCCAATGGAGGTGGACGGAGGAAAGATGGCAGCGCATCTGTAACGCCTCTATGCGAATGTCTATGGACGTCGGAAGTCATGAAAATCTTCGACTGCTCGTTTGCTACCCTATTCCATAATTTTTTTTCTTACTACTTAATGATGCCCGCTGAGTTTGTTTCGCCGGTTCTTCTTAGGACAGGGCTAGGGTTGAACCGGTGGTAGATGGAAATTTTTGACGTTCAAAAAGCAATTTTTCAAATTCTATTTTGAATAAAAATATTTTTATTTTGATTTTGATTTTGAAAAATTTACAATATAACAATTTTCGTAGTTCTGAATGTTTAACAATTCATTAGACACATCTTTTTTGTAATGTGAGAGCCTGGTGATCAGGATTTTCCTAGTACAGACACCAAGTCTCTTACAAAGGTTATGGTACTTCCAAAATTAAGCAAATATCTTTAAATGTCATGTACCTTTGTGGGGAAAAAAAAAAATAAAAAAAAAAATAGTGGCACGTCTCACATGAATGAGCGCACGTATAATCAAGTGTACACTACAAACGGAGTGAGAGCAATTTGTTACAATGCATACCTTAATTGAAACGGGTCCAAGAGCCGGTTTCGGGTCAATTGAAATTTAAATAGACAACCGATGGGACTGTGTAAATGAATTTTAAAAGGGCCCCATTCCAAATGCTCGGATGGAAATGATTACGGAGTATTGATTTTCTTTTTGTCATAGGACGACAGATAAGCTGGCTTTAAGGACTAACTACTCTCAAACATCTACACAAACGAACAAACGCATAATATGCGGTCTAAAAGTATATTGTTAAACTGCAAGATATACACAAATTTCTGACAGTTCGCTGGTATTCTAATAATGCCTCTGTCAACGTGCCAATGGTCCTTCGGGCCGGATTGTCTTCCACGGTACATACAGCCAGTATGCAAGCGAATACATTCTTATCATATACACCCCCACCACCAATGGGTTAAAAAATACTATGTTACGGGCTGCGTTTGGAGTTCCGTAAAAATTATATAGTAATAATATGTAAAGTTATAGATATAGCCCCAAATTCTATACTCTACATACATACGACACTAAGCTAAACTGCAAACTATGATCTGTTGAATCTTTAGATGCTCCACTAAAGACCTGAACAAAGTATATTCTATTCTAATCTTACACAATAACTCACGAAGATTTGAAATATTTAGAGAACATATAAAGGAATAATTAAAGATATAGATGACATACATTTCCAGTTTGCATTTATTTAGGTCATATCCATTGAGGTGGCATCACCAAACCAATTTAAATTGTATGACGGCATATTGTCAATTACAGTTGGAACATCAAATCGATTAGATGATGATACCTGACTCAGAATGTTAGAACCGGTCATAATATTACGTGCTGAATGCCTTTGTTCTTAGCAGAAGTGTTGATATATTTCATCTATATTACAGAATGCCGTAGATGTACAACGGAGTCTCCATCGTATATCTACTGTATTCTGTAATATAGTATAACTATTAGAAACAATAGAGTTTTGTTTGTTCTAGTCGCAGACTAATATTTGAAGTTCTAAGGAAAACAGGGACGTCGCTTCATTACTTTTCAGTTTATTTTGCGATGACGGAGGAATTGAAGAATTATAACATAGTGACTAGTGAAATATCAGGAGTACAATCTCATTTTATTCGATTTTATAGCCTTTTGAAACCTATACAGAAACTAGACTAGCTGGCTCTCTGTTGGTTTTCTAGTTATAGAAGAGACGAAATTAAAAAAAATTATCCTTGAAGTGAAACATACCATTTACAATAAAAATACAAGTTAAAATGCAAATTGCAAGTCGGAATGCAGGCGCAATTATTTCGTTCGAGAATAGAGAAATAATTAAATTTGCATAAGTGACATACACACACGTACACATTATTGTGCTTTAACACATAAGTTTTATTACTTTAATAGCTAGTATATTATACAACAGCTAATATTTTCCTTAGTATACAGTATGAGTTATAACTTATAATGAAACTACTAAAAGGAATTATCATGGTAAATAATTAAAAGAGAAAAATCGAGTTTAGAGTTGCCCTTAGGAGGGGAGGGAAGCGAGGAGAGAAACAGAATTATTCGGACGTCTATAGGCGACGCACGGTATGTTATCAATAACTTGTAATCATATAGCCGATCTGATTCCTTATACGATTAAAGAAATATTAATTTAACTATTTGCCCTGTTCTAGGTCTCGCACTAAATTGCAGTAACCATTACCACTAGGATTTCCCACAACTCAATTAAACGGTTGCGAATGACCAGTGGACCAAACAAATAAAATTGGTGTCTCTTGGTACATATCGCTGCAACTTTTGCAAGCCATAATAAACGATAGGTGTAACTGACTGGCCACACCTATCGTTTACGTCTTGCGAAAGGTTTTTTGCTTCCTCAGGGTGGCAGGCAGGGCGACCGCTGGATTGGAACCGGCTACCTCATTCCCCGACATGATATTAAACTGCAACTTTATATCTTTTTATACACACACATATTTCTTCAACACAGTTCCCTAACGGGGGGTGGGTTGAGTGTGCAGAGTGCCACGTATCAAATCTATACTCTTCCCTTAATTCTTCCTCCACATTCATATCTCTACATACAAACACGTTGCGAAGCCTCTTGACCTCACCTTCGGACAGTTCCCGATCATGGGTCAGTCTTGGTCATCCCCGGAACCTACATCCCTCCACATTCGCATTGTCTATCTGTTTTGTCAACCTTTCATCTGCCATACTTTCTACGTAAAGAATATTATTTATTATCTTTATTTAAGTGAATATATTACGTTACCAAGTATCCAAGCAACCATAATTTATTATTTAATGCATGCGTTTTTAAATGCGACCAACGGAGCTGAAACTTTTCTTACTTCATACTAACATAAGACACCAAATCCTCAATAATTTAGATTCTAGCATGTTCGGATTATTCAATCAAATTTTATTCCGATTTATATTCCGATTCTAAGATTCTTGGGACCTGAACATATCCTGTGGAAGCAATGAGAAGTTGCAGCTTCATCAGAGTGTTCGACGGGTGACGAATGCTTCTAGGTTTGACGACCTACTAACCAATATCACATGAGATCACCTACCAACTCACTTACAAATATTTAACTCGATGCAATTAAATCAATTACAACACATAAATATCAATTGCCCGCGCACGACTGTGACGAATTGGAAATAAAATGATACGTTCATTTCAGAAACGAACGGCGCCAGTACCATCGTAAATCAAAACAGCGGCGTTGATAAATATGAAGCGTAGCTTGCGGGTCGGCTGGGGGATGCGCTTGCGCCTGCGGACGCAAAAACGTAATGGATGATGGACACAGCGAAGTGTCAAACGATGAGTCATTGCGCCCCCTACCTGCGCAGACGGTAGAAAAAGACAAAAGATGCGCCACACACCTTTTGTGTGGAAAAAGTTGAATGCAACGAACTGTGGCCCTTTTTTGTCGTCCATTTTTAAATAAATAGTTTTATCGGGTTCATCAGCGCTCCTTTGTAGTTTCGGAAAGGAATGTTTGTCCGCACTTGTTGTAACATGCCCTGACGTATAAACTGGTCCCAGCAGACTTCGAGACGAATAAAACACCAAACCGCTTGTTCATTAATTTTTATGGTCCAAAATGGCGTGCGCAACGTGACCCCAATACTTATGGACTGCTGATGCTGATACTCTAGACCACCATTGACGGTACTTGATCAAATATCAGCGTTACCGTTGCCTATCCGACAAACAGTCTATCGAGGCAAAATATAGCTTAATGCTAGCAATAATGTCTGGCTTGCCATATAATATCTTTTAAAAAATCAAAAGCTTGACACAATAGCGGTAACGTTATATTGAGATATTTCAATTATTCACTGCCCATAGTTCCAGTCTATGTATTTGCAAAAATACCATATGCATCAGCCATCCATATAATATTGAGATCAGTAGTAATAATTAAACATTGTTAAAAAGTTTTAAAGTTGGTAACAAATGCAGATTGGTTGATTGCCAACATTAAAAACTGCTATGAGTACGCTAATAGGTTTGGTAATATTTAAATGATTCAAATTGGTGTACGACCTTCGTCGTTTAGTAAACTAAAGTGAAACTAAACATGATTCTAGCCATCATCTTAAGATGAAAGACTCGTATATCGGTACCGAGTCTGTTTTGTGTTCGGATACAATATAAACAGAATTAATAAAATATTCATGTTTTAAACAATGTACTTTCAAAGTTTAGTGCATGTTTCGCACTAATTATAGTGCTGGATGTTTACTTGTGCTAATCTTAGTGACGAGCCGTAGACGGCGCATTTCATAGTGCGCAAGCGTATTTAAGAAGCTTAGGGAATTGAGTTCACGTGGTCTCTCTCTTCCATCTCTTATTTGACGGGACAGAAATCGGACAATAGGAATATTGGGACACAAATAGAGAGCAACAGCCAACTTCCAGACTTAGGACTTTAAAAAATGTTAATATCGTCAGAACAGCAACTCGAAGCATCTCGTATCTGCTGAACAGGCTTCCTTCTAGACCAGTCTTTCCCAAAGTGGGCGATAACGCCCCCTTGTGGGCACTAGATGCTCAGAGGGGGGCGGTGAGGGGCCAGAAATGACATAATTGTCTTTGAATATCAAGGTGTAATAACTAATAAGGGGGCGATACGAAGTAACTGATTTTCAAAGTGGGCGTCAGACGAAAAAGTTTGGGAACCTATGTTCTAGACCATGGAGGCAGTAATTTTTCGTAATATCTTTAGCTAGGTCAGGAATTTAATCAAAAACTAAAAAATAATCTAAATACCGTGTAATGCATTCCCTTCCCGTGGGTATCTTATGAGGGCAGTCGTCGAGTATTGATTAATTATCAGTGTACGATTAAAATATCATTCGTATTTTTATTATTGTTTTTTTTTTGTTTCTATTATGTACCTAGTATAACCGCATTTAATTCTCTGTATAAATTGTGTCGGTTGGCTGGCAGAGATCTCTCACAGAGATAAAGCTCACCGGTCTCCTATATTAAATTAAGTCATTTGTAATAAATTTTATGTACATTAAAAATAAATCAATTTACAATTAAATAATCATACCGTTACGACTCCAGGACTACTTAAAGAAGTCTTCTCCGCCCGTCCGAGTGTTGACAGTTTCTCATAAATAGTGCATGACACGCAAAATATGATGGCGTAAGTTTTCTTAGAAACGTACTGGTTATCTCTAGTTACTTAGTCATTCGTCGCCACTATCAGACTATTTCAATTATCGTCAAGGAACTGAAACTTGTCCTGCAGCTCACCTTATACGAGATACACAAGGCAAGATAGACTTGACAAGCAAGTGGGGCTTGGGGGCTGCAGCTAGGCTCGCCAACTTCAAGGTACGAATTTGTGGGACATACTGACGTCCAATGCGGAACAAGGGTTAAAAAAGCGGGATGCAACTATTTTTGTTTAGAATACAATAAAAAAACATCTTCGCGAATCTGTATAAGGAGTATTATATCTTTGAAAATAAAATTATAAATGAGTAAGAGTAGGTATTTTTCGTGACATTTGCATGATCTATAACTCGTCCGGCAGAGGTTATTGGTGGTGGTCGAGCTCAGTCGCATGTGGATGGAGCTGGGTTTGTAGCTGATTCACAAAAGCGGAACATTTAGCGTCCCGCACACACCCCGAGCGGGACCAATTGGGTCTCAGAAACGGGACCGCGTATTGGGGGACGTTTGACAAGCCTAGCTGCACCGGGACTCGTAAGGTTGGCCCTTAAGATTACTTCTATACCCACAAAGGGCCCCATTCTCAACTCAAAGGGCTTCACGCCCCGGGCCCGCCAGAGCTCAATCAGCTGTGCACGGAAGTTCTTCGAAAGATATTCTAGTGACGGGTGGTGATGATGAACACAACCTTCGACTTGGCCTTGCTGTCGACGGGGGCGTATCGATTATCGAGTGGTTTAATGAGAATCAATCCACTTATCGATGCGTAAACACTTACGAGGAAATGCGCTTAGACAACACATACTAATAACTAATACAGATTATACGGATAATTTAATAGCATTAGGGGTGGACGTGGCGGAGCCGGAGACTACCGGCGCCCACAAACATCCTCCCCACACACATCCACAGGTTAAGAAAACCTTTTTTACCTATGGGCGCGCGCTGGTAGCCGTGAAAATGGCTCCGACTGCTCCTTTGCCGCTATACCATAAAAAAAAGAACACAAACAAAAACAAAAACGCGACAGCGTAATTGAACAAGTTGCAGCAACAGTATTTCTTTTTTTTTTCTCACCTACTGGCTACTTGTGACACGGTACTTGTGCTTATCGCCGCGTAAATCTTACCCCAAGAAACAATTCTTTAATTCGGGGTAAAAGCATTTTTATATTATTCCAGATGGTAATCAGTACCCACATATCTCTTTTTTACATAGTACAGGGGGACGAACGAGCAGTCGGAGCCACTTTCAAGACTACCTACGCCCATAGACATCAGCACAAAGACTATAAAGATGTGCTGCCCACCTTTTTCTTTCCACCTCCGTGGCTCAACGGCTACGGCTAATATCCGAACCAATTACGTGTATCTGAATGTGTGTGTAATGTATTTGCGTGAAAGAATAACAAAGAGTTAAGCTTTCAATTTTTTATTCTTTAATAAAAAAATCAGTAGTAAGAAATATTATTATTATTTTTTTTTACTATCAATATTAGTTCTAATCCACACATTAATATAACATTTCCCGAGGTAAATACAAGAGTTGTAGTTGCGCCCCGAGCTATCACCGTTATCAGCTGTTATCAGATAGGCCCGCAGTGGAATGGCCAATCTATAAATAGTAAATACACACGTGAGACCGTATTAAACAACAATCAATGTAGGTCCAGGAGATAGCGTAAATACATGAAACGTGTTTATAGTTTTTTCAGCTCTGGCGTGGACCTTGGAGTCGACATTTGCATGGTCTATAACTCAGCAGCGGTTATTGGGGGTGGTCGAGCTCAGTCGCATGTGGATGGAGCTGGGTTTGCAGCTTATTCACAAAAGCGGGACATTTAGCGTCCCGCACTGAGTGGGACCTGTTGGGTCTCAGAAACGGGACAGCGTATTGGGGAACGGTTGACAAGCCTAGCTGCAGCCCCGAGACCCGTAAGGCTTAAGATCCTTAAGGTTATTTCTATACCCACAAAGGGCCCCATTCTCAACTCAAAGGTCTGCAATCTCCGAGCCCGCCAGAGCTTAATCAGCTGCTGTGCACGGAAGTCCTTCGAAAGATATTTTGGCAAGAGGTAGTGCCACACTGCATGCAGTCGAATTGGGCCGGCACGGCCGTGGAGGTACCTCTCTGTCGCGTTTCGTGCGGTGTGTAAGTAGCCGGTGGTCCATGGAGGTGGGAGGAAAAAGGAGGGCAGCGCATCTGTATAGCCTCTATGCGGATGTTTGTGGGCGTCGGTAGTCATGAAAATGGCTCCGGCTGCTCGTTTGCCCTTCTATATCATAAAAAAAAAAAATAAAGATATTCGTGAGTGACGGACTTGAGAAGAGCCCGTTTATAGGTATAAAAGTAATTTAAAGGCCCTGAAGCATGACAGGGGCAGGGGCTGCGGCACCCTAAGCCGCTACCTGGATCCGGCGCTTTTTACTGCCATTGTTCTGCGGGTTTGTCCGCGTTATTTCAAAAGCATTCGTTTTACGAGGATATAAAGTCTTTTTTGATTGTAATCTTGAACAGTGCCAAATTTCATTTAAACTCGTTGGGTAGCTTTTGCGTCAAAAAGTAACAAATATGTTTTGCGTAAAAGTAATTACTAATTATATATTTAAGGAATTTTGACATTTGAATAAATATTTTAATAATAGAGAATTTAATATAAGAAATCTTAATAGGTACTATCAAATATAGCTATCAAACTATATTGGCTAGAGCATACTAAATACTATTTAATATATTTTTGTTATCAGGTCAAGTCAGATCAGATCAGTCATTTCATGTCTACCACACTCTTCTCCTTTCCCATGGGCCACCGGAAACTCACAAGCCGCACGACAACTGTTACGTCACAACATCAGCGGCCACTTATCATCAGCCGATCCGGCTAGTCCTATTCAACACCTCAGCCCCATTCTCCATGCCATGCATTACTAACACAAAATATTAAAAGTGCAGTTTGTAAACGTCCAACATCAAAGTGGACGGTCCGGGCTCTACACGCAGCAGAGCGCGGAACTTTGATCCCACGCGCTACCAACTGGGTCACGATACAATGGTTACAGTTTAGAGGTTGTTGCGAAACTAGCGCGGCGAGACACGCGCCGAGCAGAGCTGGGTCGTCAACTAGTGGCGAAGTAATAGGATTTTTTTTTTACGATATAGGAGGGCAAACGAGCAGCCGGAGCCATTTTCATGACTACCGACGCCCACAAACAAACGCATAGAGGCTATAAAGATGCTCTGTCCTCTTTTCTCCTCCCACCTCAATGGGCCACCGGCTACTTACACACCGCACGAAGCGCGGCAGCACACAGCTGTCACTTTACGCCAGTCTCGTGTAAGCGAGAGGTACCTCCCCGGTCGTGCCGGCCCAATTCGACTGCATGCAAGCATGCAGTGTGGCACTACCTCTTACCAAAACTAAGTGTATTCTGACACGTGCGAGTAAGAGGTAGTGCCATGCTGCATGCAGCTGTTTTGGGTAGGTAAAGTGATTGTGCTGTCGTTCCATGCAGGATAAGTAGCCGGACGATGAGGGGAGGAGGAGGGAGGGCAATGCATCTGTAAAACCTCTATGCGAATGTGCTATGGACGTTGGTACTCATGAAAATGACTCTAGTCTCTGACTGCTCGATGGCCCCCTTACACGAGTAAATGACGTAAAAACGTAAATGCGTTAACGTCACTCGATCCCTGTTTGAAACTTTATTTTCAATACGAGCTGTATTAAAAATAAAATCATGCCAAACAGAGTCTAAAATAGTTTCTTAAGAAGTCCACTCCAAATGAAACTGATTTTAATTAATACATATGTTTATTTCCAAGAAAATCGTTTTTTTTTGTGTAGAATGTTTTTGGCGTGTATAAATAGGGTATCGAAAGACTGACATTAAAATTTACTGCATATATTCTTGGAACAGCTTGTTTACTTTTCCTCCAAAAAATATTAGTGTTCATTTGACAGACGACAATAAGTTTGTCCGATTTAATTCTTAAAATAATTTAATAAGTAAAAAAAATAATGATAGCGTATTTTGAATAAATATAATTATAATCTACTAAGTATTTTGTATCTATAGATACACTGATATAGTTGCAACTTTCAACTGCTCCAGCATTAATTCTCTTGGTAGAATTTCGCCTTTTCTATTACGTTACGTACAATACTTAAGTAAACCGCGATAAAATCCGGTAAAATAGTTTTTATCTGTAACATTCGCGTGTAAGAAATCATCTGTGATACATCACACTGCGCTACTACCGCCAGCGCGCCGCTAGCGGCCGGGGCGGGATTTTTTCTAATTCCAGAAACATGCAGCTGCATTCATACACCGACTCGTTCTGTGTTTAATATCCACGTTAATTGACAAAGCCAGCGTTCCCAGCTGAGCTAAACCACGTTCACACTAGTGGCGCTATAATATTTATATTTTTTAGCATTATAATACCCAGCGTAGTCACCAAGGTACTCATGAGAGATGGCTAGTAATAGCGAATAACATTAAAAAGGGCGTGTGTAAGCAATTTATAGATTGAATTGAAGCAGGTTTACATTGAAATGTTTAATAAACTCAACAAAACGCATAAAATTAAATTTAACAGGCAAATGTAGTATTGTTAATTGTAAGTAATAAAGTTGTGGTTGAACGCATTTAAAGCTTATGTTGTTATAATGGGTGTTCATATACATACACTTTAATGTTTTATATCAGCGGGACGGTCATTGACCTTTGGTACATGCTTAAAATAGGTTAATAACTAAATTTAAAATAGACACTACACTGCGTAATGCCAAAAACAAAGTGGAATATATTACATTACATTTCAAAAGGTAGACAATGAAGTGTGTATACGAAATAAATTCCCACATTAATTTATTACTTTATTAAAATACAAGATGTTTATTTCAGAGACAATGAGTTGTAATGTTAACCATTATTACATTAAGTAAATAATTTACAATAACGGCAAACAATTACACATAAGCGTAGGATGATTCTACTTAACTAGCTGCGCCCCGCGGTTTCACCCGCGTAAATTTCGATACCGTGGAAATAGAAATTTCAATACAATCCAGTATTCCAGTATTTAGTATATCTAGATTGGCAAACTTGATACGTGATCTTTATATTAACAGTAAATCTATAGCTTCGCTTCTCACACGTCACATGCCCATCTCAAATGATCGTAAAGGTATTTTTATATAACAAATTCGTCCTCTGTGTGTCTAGCGTTAATTGATTTAGGTAATAAAGTGTAGTTCGGGAGATATCGCTAATGCGAGCGGCCATTAACATCTTGTCAACGTGATTTGTGTGTCGTGTCAACTCCGCCATTGTCGTCTTTGTCATTTGTCCAAATTATTGGGAGTGATTGACGATGAGTTCTTTAGCCTGCTGCGGCTAACTTATGTATGTCTATGATCCTACAAGTCCTACAACCGGAACGGCTTTAGGTTCACAAATGTATTAGGTTCGTCTTGATAACGCTAGTATATCGGTAGCGGCATATTAAAATATATGTACTTTAAGGAATCAGTTTTTTAAATTTTATGTTATTATATCTAATGGGACATAAGAAAAGACCGATAAAATGAAAGAGTCGGACTCTTAGACTTTACACGGTGTGTAAGCGAGAGTGTTTTATCAAAAAGTGATCTAGTTTCTGTAGCTTTACTAGTCTAATTCCTGCCCGTGTGTCCAATAACTTTAAAGCAAATAGCAGTAGCGCTAGCAATGTGAATAAGCCGGATTATGACCTAACTTTAGGTCAAAAGCCCTTTGACGAAAGCGTCAAAGCGCTAGAGTTGTCCTTTTGGCTAAAGGACAAACAGGCGCCTTCGTTCGGTGACTCGCTTGCACGTTCGTCATTTTATGCAACTCTTTTGATGCGTACTTAAGGTGCATTTCTCTTCGTGCGAACAGCAGCTAATTAAGATTTGTACTATTGTAGGTAATTCGTTCTGAGTAAATATCGTAGTCCGTAGGTATTTTCACTTTTGTATCATGTACCTGCTTGTAATCTGTGGTAGAAGCCAGATATTTGCGCACCGAAATCATAATCTCTTTTCAATACCTTTCTAGATAAACACTTTCATCACAACCGCATTCAAAAGGGTTTAGGACGTCATAAAATCCCAATTGCAACGCGCTTTACGTGTCTTTAACAAAAACATTAAGTGTTGTAACACGGTCCGTTATGATTTGTTGGTTTAAACCGGGCAGTCAAAGTTGAACCTTATTCGGTTAGCCGTAAGGTCGTTAGTTAAGGTAACTGGCCCCGGCGGCGTGCGCCTTTGAGATAACATCTACATCGCTCAGGTAGTTTATTACACGTTACTGTCTCGAGAATGTTGCATTTCATCTGCTGAAAAATTACAATTGTTTACGGAAAACAATTACATTAATTACGTAGGGTAAATTGGGTTTTTATCAATTTATGTTAAATGTTAATAAATAAAAGATGGTGTTTTTCGAACCTGAACTTTGCTGTTGAAGCGAAGCGAAGCTTTCTCAGATTGCTGTGAGAGCTTTTCGAATGACGAGACTAAGTTTGTGATCGATCTATTCGAACTAGGCGAAATGTATCCCAGTATGAGACATAATGAGTTATAAATTAATTTAACTATTACTTTCCTGGCGGAGGATCTATATTTCTTTGTACATACATTTTCTTATCAATATATAATAAATAAGTCACTAAACGTGTTTTTTTTACAGTGCGGGACAACACCAACAAAAAATAGAGAAACCGAACCTTCGGAATTGTTAAATTCGCATGAACTAAGAAACGAGTACGTATTAAACTTATTTTAGTATTTCCAGGAAACATTTAAGCAGTAGCCTGAATGTTTGTCAGCGCCTCACACAGCGCTCTATTGTGCTGTACTAGGTACATGATTATTAATTGTTATAATAGTCATGTGTGACTGTTTCTAACTGAAGCCGTTTTACAATCATCCTACTAATATTATAAATGCGAAAATTTGTATGTTTGTTTGTTCCTTCACGCAAAAACTGCTGAACCGATTTTCATGAAATTTGGCACAGACATAGAAGGTAACTTGGATTAACACAGGATGATTTTTACAATTGTTGTAATACAATTGTTGAGAAGGTTTATCATGCTTTTTGTAGTGTTTTAAATATTCTAGGTTTTAATTTGAATATATCTTTAATTTATGTCAGCTACTATAATTAGTTTTTTGTGTTTTACACATCTGAATATTTTTCGCATCAATAAACACACTACGATGATTACTTCTTGAAGCGTCTGTTATCAAATCTGCAAAGATTGTATAATTTATTTTTTTATTTATTTTATATTATATCAAAATTAAAAAAACCTTTCAAACTTATTTTATTAGAACACGTTTATGTCCGTTATCTGTACAGTGCAAGAGGTGCCAGCAACTTCTATAAACTCATAAAACGTAAGTGACTTTGTACTAAAACACTACTATACTTCCACATTAAATATTTTTATCACTTTCAGTTACCGTAAACTCTTTACGACATAGTCGTATATACCCCGGCATTTTATCTCTACTTATTATTTTTGTGTTATTTAATCCATGACCTAAATTATTCCGAAATTTCCGAACTTAT
>LUGF01047328.1:28934-44994 GCA_001625245.1 Calycopis cecrops
ATTGTCATGTTAACCAAATAACGACGCGCTATGGCATTTTAATCAGCCATAACGCACGCTTTTTTGGATTGAGATCATCCTACGAGTTGTGAAGTGCTAGTTGTGCCCCGCGGTTTGGCCCTTTTAAAATAAGGGGGGCAAACGAACAGTCGGAGTCATTTACATGTCTACCAACGCCCACAGAAATTCGCAAGATTATACAGTGGAGTTGCCCTTCTTCCTCCGCCTCCCTCCATGGGCCACCGGTTACTTTCACACCGCAAGTGACGTGACAGCTCAAAGTTCATGTTAATCAAGATTGTAATCAACAATCTGTGCCAAATTTCATCTAAATCCGTTTAGTAGTTTTTACGCCAAAGATCAACTATCGCATTTATGTTAGTAACGTTTATTTTTTGAAAATAGAATTCCAATTTGAAATAATTTTAAATTTAGAATCTCAGAAATAATCAAAAACAATAGACAAATGCACAAAATAACGACGTCCAACGGCGTTGAGATGTTTCACATCTTCCGATACTGATGCACAAAAGAAAATTCCCGTGAAAGCTTCTGAAAATGGGCCACGGCAATACCTCTCGCCGCCTCTCCACATGAGAGGCTTTTGGCCCGCGGTTCGAGACAAATAGGTCTTTGTACTGTCCAAGTTACCAGTTATCGAATTGCACCGACCTACTTACCTATTATCACAGTACTATTTTCAATCATTTCGCTTGTTTGTTATATTTATATATGTATGTATTTGTGATATTGATAATTAATTGTTATTGTTACCAATAAAAATCTTTCTTTCTTTCTATAGAAGAAGAATAGAAGACTTGGGGATTATTAGTAAATACATGCACAATAATACACAACGATCAACATTTTAAGCAAATAAATAAATAAACGTTTGTTTTGCAAAGGTTCGTACAAATAATAAAGAAAATAAATAACATTCAATTTTCAGCCATTGCAAAATTGGTCTCAAGCTCGGCATTTGTGTGCATGTTTAGTAGACATACAAGTAGGTACCTAATATAACATACATACAGCAATATGTATGTTTACACCAACTACTTCTATATAAAACTTGTAAAATTTTACTTCAGTATCAGTATTGGAGCCATTAATCCTAACTGTGAGCTTTCATCTTTTTGTGGAATGCCCTGCTACCAAAAAATAGGTTGTGTATTTTATAATATTTACCTGTTTTTTTCTTTCCCGTTTCTAACTTACATCTTAATTGTTTTTTGAAGTAATAAGCTGGCGAGAGCGTTACAAATAATCACATATCGGGCGAGGACAATGGAAGTTGTCAATCAAATTCAAAGTGAATCTTTCTTGTATATAGGAAACAAATATTATATGACATGTTATGTCATTGTAACTACGGTATTGAAAATCAATAATTAAGCCTCAGTTGTGTGGCAACACACTTTTATTCCTTACGTTGCAGTGTTATTTTTCACAAATATACCTGTGATTTACTTTAAAAGTCAGCTGCAACACGAACCAGTGCGAGTAAGTGTTATAAAATCTAAAGTTTGGACGAATAATGTCTTACGTAGAATTTGTATTCTTTTTGGTATACTGTTATTCTTTCACGCAAAAATAACTGAACTGTAGGTATCTGTTTGAATTTTGACACATTACAAATGGAATTACAAACCTTTCTAATATATTTGATGTGGTTATGGGTCTCGGTCAACATCCTCAACCATCAGCCATCTAAACAAACAAACAATATATCTATCGGCCCAGTCGTACATTAATTCGAAAATGCGTTTTCTTTGTAAATAATAAATCAAAAACAAAAGTAACGCAAGACGTCCAAGACCATGAATGAACCGGACCCCCATGAAGCTATGGTGGGGCACAGGAATTCCAAAAACTCGAGTAGGCGAACACAAAAAGGTCGATCCGTTATTACCGTGGTCGATATTGAAAGATGATTGCTGTTCTTCGACTTACTGCCATACTTTTGGATTATTTCTCTTTAGTCTATGAAATTTATTAATGCTGAATTTATAAGATAATACGCCTTCGCATTTATAACATTACAATACATATTTTTTTATGAGACAGAGGGTAATCGAGCAAAAAGCTGTGGACAGGTAGTGGGAAAAGATGACCGAAGATCGAGGCCAGTGGCGTGCTATAGCGAGGCCTATGTCCAACAGTGGACTGCAATAGGCTGATGATGATTTTTTCTGGAGTAGACATGTTTTCTGATGCGCACGACGAAACTAATTTTCCTGTCACTTGCTAACAATATTCATTCTAAAACAAATTGAAACAGGTTTTTTTTTAATATTGCCAAGCTGCCATTAACTATTATAATATAATGATAATTTTATTCACAAAGGAGTCTCATACGTATAAATATAAATCAAATCCACTTAATAACCACGAGGCATGATAAATGTTCGATTTGTGTAAAAATTGTGACAAATTATGTTATGCAAATTGCTTATTAATTATTTTTGTGTTGTAATCATGAGTAGCTACTTCAAAATGGCTGTTTGTTAATGAGACAGTGAATTAAATTTGAGGATAAATATTTTTGAATGGAAATATTGCGTTGCATTGTTGTCTGTTAAGGCTGGTGCGATATGAGCCAGTATTACAATCATTGTCTATTTGACAATCGACCAATAGGTCTCTGTCTTCCAATATTGACTCACTGTGCCACACTGCAAAGATTTCCCTTTCGTTGAGACACTGGTCTCTTCCCGGAGTAGTACAAATTCAATTAATCTGAATAAGAGTACGCCATTTCACAAGACTAGCGAATATCAGAGTGCAAGACAGTTAAGAAAGAAATACAATATTCCTTTATATGACCTGAAAATATAATCACATTAATGCAAATTAAAAAACGACAAACTCTCCTTTTCAAAGTCTATAACGAACACACATCTAGAAACATTTAATGTATCATCTGATATGAAAATTCTACGTATTCTATTGTCTGTGGTCGAAATATGAAAATACAGAGCAATGAGCGTGCACATGGAGCGGAAACATTATGAAAACAAAGGGCAGCCCTATTGTTTAGAGATGTACCTCCGACGTTGTCTATGGTCATCGTAAACATGTCAGACAGTTGACAGATGCGTTCCGAAACAGACATCTGGTCGTGGTGCCAAATCGTTTACTCGACTGCAAAGAAGAGGGCAATGTACCTACTTGGAGCATATGAATAATATTTGTTGTTCCCTGCCTGAAAGGCTACATAGGTTTTAAAGGATAAGAGGAGTAACGACTCCAGTAAAAATTTCACTTTTATTTAATGGACATTTAAAACATATATGTAACCTTATTTGGGGATTTAACGAGTTTTTATTTTATTCCGGACTGCAATAATGTGGCAATTTCTTTTTATTTCCTTCGTTTGTTTTTGATTTCAAGGTACATACAACAATTTTTTATTAATTATAATATTATAATCGGATTAGTTATCCATTTTGGTGACTCCTGTAAGAGCTAAGAGCTCCTACAGATGATCCGATATAGTACAAGAGCTGGTGCAGACGCACGGCTTTGCTAAATTGAATGCAATTGGCAACTGTGATTAAGTAATGCGCGGTGGCCTTATGGTGCTGAGGTGATCGTCCCTGCCCGGGCTCTCACGGCATAGTAATTACTGCGCCGCAGTTTACACGCCCGCGCCCGGCGCAGGGCTGACACCCCCCACAGACGTAGCCCTGGATTGTAGCATTTCTAGATTACAGGAGTTTTTATTTTTTCATTTCTAGTATAAGAGGATAATGTTTATGACTACCGATAGGCATCAGCATAGAGAGTTCTAAGGGCCATTGGCTACATACCGCACGAAGCGCGATAGCATAGCGCAAGGTACGTCCCCGGTCGTGCCAGCATTGTTTCTTACTAGGAGTAGAGCAATATTACAATAAGTACAAGACAATCGTTTGTAGATAAAGATTATTAGCAGATTGACAGAGTAGAAATAAAAAAAAGTATGGCAAAAGCTCGGATGCACTATGGTATAAAAATATTTGAAATTAGAATTGTTGCGACACTTTGAAAATGGAATACACTATTCCTCAATAAAAATAATAATTTAAAAATAGAACACCTATAGTTGTGATTATTTCAAAAGTGGAACACAGGATTCCGATGCGATATGTTACGGAAATCCCACCGCGGGGTGACCCTAGCCGGCCCCCTCCCCGCGCCGCGCGCCGGCTGGACCGCATTCCACTCCCATGCGACCACACTCGCATCCCAACTGCAGGACCTCTCCAAAATATTTACTTTTTATTATATCCTCCGTAACGGGCGTTCTCCCACAAAACACCATTTTGACTTTCCACTACACTGATTTAACATTATATACAATTGATATTAAACGCGGCTAAATTCAAAATTTCATATAAAACATGGGCTACCAACTGTGTGGAATATAAAAGAAAGGAAAGCTTTTCATGTACTGCGACTTACGAGCCGAAAATAAGCCGAACCTAACTCAAAAGCTAAAATCGTACCTCTGAAAATGAATATACTTAGTGATACTTAATGAAAATACTTAGGTATTTATATCGTTAAATATGTATAAACTATTGGGCAGTTCCTGAACCTATGATATAATTAATCTAACTCAACTACTAGCCTACCCCATGAGCTGGCAGGATTACTACCGATAGGAACATCCGATGATAAGACCACGCCTGCATATTATGCTCTAGGACCAGCGTAGTAGTAGCAGGAGAAAATGCAGGTACTGCACTCACCCAAATGCTCGGCAACCCGGACTTTCGCAGCAGGAAAAGCCGCTTTATAAAAGCGAGAAGTACCTCTTCAATCTGCTTGATTCGGAATGCATCGGCACTCCTTATAAAACCATATGTTCAATAAATTATTAATGAAATACGAAGCGGCATAATTAATATTTATCCAATGTGTCTCCATCTGTATACGTACGACCCCAATCGCCAGATGGCGTATCTTGAAGTGAGAGTCGAGACGCTAAAAACACTTAAATCACTTAAATTATCGATTCATTTAAGAGATTTAAGTTTTTTTGGCACTCTTTGAGCTAATATTCTTAAGATGCTGTCAAAAGTGATACTTACAGCTATCACATCAGACAGCTCATCATGATTAGAACTGCAGCTGTCGTGTTTCAAGCCGTGATTCGCGGTTTCACATATTTGTTTAGGATTTTCGGCAATAAGATAATTTTTATGTTATTCTAGAACCTAGATTGTGTGAACCAAACTTCAACTATATTCGATCCGTAGTTTTTGAAAGACAACTTAACAGATGTACTCTTAATTTTTCGCAATTTACAATTATAAAAGTCAGATTAAATATGGTATCTTTCGTACCATATTTAATCTGACTTTCATAATTTTGAATTACATAATTTTTTCATATAAACTTTCATATTCTATTCCGGCTTCTTTGAAGATGATTGAAATAAAAATTATTCCCTGTATTTGATCTCGGGTCTCTTACTATTTGTGTCTAAAAATTTCTAAATTGATTCCGCGAAAGCGTGGCAGACAGACAGACAAACAGGCGCCGGATTGCCATTACATAATCTTTACTAAAAAAAAACACATTTTATTTTTAATTTTATTACAACATACTCATATTATCACAAGGTTCTAAAAATTAAAAATATTTAAAAGTTTAAAACCTTTGTAACTCTGGTGAGTGAGTTGTGTACCGCATCTCACGTGATAAAAGTTTCACCGTCCAGCTAAAAGGTGACAATTACCCATCTAAAAGTCTACGATTCACACGGCCATCGGCTATTCCATTAACCAAATCGGACGATGACGAATCGACCGATGAATCGAGATTACAATCATTACTCGCGTCCAAAGAATCCGTGGAGCGGTGGAATGCAATCGATTCCAACTCGTTTTGGCTACGTCATACCGGACCCCAAAAACGTGTCTGTCAAACGCATATTGTTTTCAATAATCGATATTCAAGTCATAGACGTGAATACGAATCGTTTTTTTGTCTCGGTGACGACATGTTATAACATGCTTGGTAAATGGTCATTTGTTAGATTATTAAATACCTGTTTCTTGGCTGCAAAAGAAACAAAAAAGAAATATTAGAGATAAAATATATTGAAAAACTTCAAAATAAACAGTATCACACTAAGTAATGATAATACATTATTCATTTTTGAAATTCGAATGAGAATGACCTTTTACTTTTTTAAATGCCTATTTCGCGCGGCGGACAAGGATCTCACATTAATATTCCACGAGATATGTAATCGATACCGTTCTCAAGGGAGCATTGACTCGGAACATCCTTAGCAATATAAATGGGCCAATTATTGTCGATATGGTATAGCATGCATATAACATTTGTTATGTTCATTATACCTCAGCTAATATACAAGATGAACTATTGTTTTACAATTGTATGGTCTTTTAGTTTCGGATAGTCTCAAATAATCTTAATGTGGTTATTAGTTATTACTAGAGATGTTCCGATTAGTCGGCGACTAGTCGACAAAGCCGACTATCCGGCCACTGTTGTTGTCGGCGACTATTCGGCAAAGAACGTGGACGGCCTCTTGTTTTTTAAGTATTTCTTCATTCTTCTTCTTCTATCGTGTCAATGGCACCATTTAAATTGACTATTTCCACAAAATTAATTTTAGTGTATCTCAGGGTCGGATATTTTCTGATAATGTTAGTTTGGTTGATCATTTAATTATGCTTCGCTAGGACCTGAGTGGCTGAGTTAGTTCCATTGAGGTATGCGGTGTGCCAGATTCCGTTCCTAAGAGACGGCCGACTGGCTAAATTCACAATTGCAAAGTTGATTCAACAATGCACTGCGGATTTCTAACTTAACCCGAAGAATGTAGTGTCAAGTAACTGCTAAATTTGAAAGGGAGAGAGAAATAGTAAGAAAGGAGACAGATTGCGCCTATCACTTTACACATCAATGGTCACTTTTCGTTTTATACTATTTATATATAATGTTGTAGTCACAAGACTAGTTTTCTTAATGAGCTAGTTTTAGACTCGCAGCAAGCGAGACCATTGTAGATCTAACCTAATCCTAAAGTAGTAGGAATTAATTTCTGAACAAGACTATGAGGATAATAAGATAATAAGGTCCGGCTACTTAATTTCGCAGTCAATTGACAAATGTATAAAACTTTCTTTTTGATGCTATAGATACTTATAAATTTTGCGGAATGTAGTGATTTTTTTATTTTTTTTATTTAATTAGCTTAAATACATATATACTAAGGTATACTTACTATTTAAAAACAACGTGGTAAACTTAGCTCCCATTTTCCCTTAACTTAATCCCTGTCGAGCAGCTGAAACCTGTGTAATTTCGACCACAACACATCAGTTAGTGACCTTTAGTTTTAATCATACTTACAAATACTGGCTCTCGAGAAGTATGATCATTAAAATATAACCATGTATCTTAGTAGTTAGTACCTGTAAATAAAAATAATTCAATTAATCAAGAGTATATAATCTTTTTAACATCATTCGGCAAGTAGGCGTCACAACGCACAACCGTCAGCATTGAGGATTTCAAAAGGAAGAGGAGATGATCTAAGCGACATATTATAAGTGAAGGGGATATGTCGGTATAGATTCTGTAGAAGCACGGATAACTTCATCCCCCTTGCTTCCATAGTGACACATATTTGAATAGATTATCCTTCTCCACATTTGATTTAAGAAAAACAGGCTAAGAGGCGAACAGCGTTTCCTAGTACCAATTTATATTATTTATTCCTACTTCTGAATTTCATATTTACAATATCTTTAGCCATATTCAAAAAAGCCAGAAAAAAGTGACCCCTAAGATTGTCTTTTTGCTTTTGAAGTATAGATAAATCAGATGAAGCTGCAAGTCTACCCTCCTGAATCGTCCATCGTGAAGTCGTATCCATCTTGGAAAACCCTCCGTCTGTCCCTACGCAGACGTATATCAAATATTCGTCGAACCAAGAGCCAGCAATAAACCATCCGAGCCAGCTAATCAACGTACAAGCCATAAAGTATAAGAGTGACAAACGAGCCAAGTGAAACGGTTGGCAGAACTGCATGTAAATGTGCGGGTTGACAAAAGCGGCTCCCGACCGGTGCGACCGGTCCCACCTGCCCGCGGAATGTCCGGCAACTTGCGGTTCTCGGATTAATCGCTCCTTAATCAATTCCCGTATCATTTTAATTAATGGCGTAATTAGTGCATCAATTATTGAGGTTTTGATTAATAAAGCTCCTTGTGCGTTGCTATGTTGGCTTTTAGACTAGTAACAAAAGCTCTGTTCAATAATCAAGAATTAACTTGTTTGAACAAGTCGCAACATGATCAAATTTCAATCGGAACTTGAAAGTATTTTGCTCGGTTCCTTTGTGAATTAAGCCTGTCGCACACTGCGGGTGCGGTAAGAGATGTACCTATCTGAGCGCATATCTGCGATATCGCGGTCCATACTAAACTCAAGGAGCATCACACACTACGTAAATAACTTATATTTTACCACCAGTAGGCCACCTGTAGGCACAGACATAATATATTGAATCTTATCGTATCTGCTTAGTGTGCGACAGCCTTTAGGTACGAATTCTATTCATTGGCCAGAAAGGGGTTAATGAAGAAAAGATAGAACTCTTTAATTATAAAATCTGTGATTTGCATAAAAATACGTAGGTAATTGGTAGAATAACGAATCACCGTTTGATGGGCGTACTTTAGAGACCGCTATGTTACTGAATATTTTATTATACTTAAATCGAAGTCTAATACTGATCCAATTTTTACGAGTAGCTAAAATGCCTTTTAACGGTCCGTAATCGTTGTTCAGAAATTCTTGCCCTTTAATAGATATTTAAAATAAAACCATTTGAATAATCCGTCGTCGATATTTCGCACTCTCCCTGAAAAACAACAACAATGCGGCGCAGTCTAATTGAATTATATTCAGACAACGACTTCATCAATCATAACAAAAGTTCAGATGGCAAGTGAAAAAAAACGTAATATATTTTTTGTGGTTTACAGCTTTACATCATAAGCGTTCCACACTGGGATCTAATTTCTTCTGTCACTCGTATTACTTCCTTCTTTCCACACTGGGATCTAATTTCTTCTGTCACTCGTATTACTTCCTTCTTTCCACACTGGGATCTAATTTCTTCTGTCACTCGTATTACTTCCTTCTTTCCACACTGGGATCAAATTTCTTCTGTCACTCGTATTACTTCCTTCTTTCCACAGTGGGATCTGCTTTCTTCTGACACTCATGTAAGTTCCTTCTTTCCACACTGAGATCCGATTTCATCTGTTGGCGGAGCCGGCAAAGACACAATATTAAGCTTAGTTTTGGTATCTTCTGTCTTTGATTAACTTGTCTTAATACGTAATACCGATCCCGTATTACGTTATAAGACAAGTGCCCAAAATCGCAGGATATGTATCGTTACAAATGATTGAACGTTAAGGATGGGCTCAGTCATATTTTATCGATAAAGTTATCTCTGATTCACGAATGTAATATTGTATCGATAGTAGAAAACTGAAGACATAATTTCCACTATCGCGAACATAAAACCTAGAAATATCTAGAAATGGAAATATCAAACTATAAAGTTAGATTTTCTGATAAGCTGATTACTTAAGTATTACCATTAGGTATATTAATAGAGCTATGGCTTATCTCTAGCCTCTGCATATCTATATAATGATTAACTTTACATAGACACAAGTTTTATGGTTATTTTATATTGCAAATATTTTTATAACTCACAAGAATAGAATATACAGGTACCCAAAGTATACCATACCTATCAGAGATTTATTAGGTTAATGTTTGACAGGTGAACTAATACTTATATTATTATTTTTGCGTCCTAATCTAATCGGCAGTACAAGTTATGTAGCCGTGTAAAGTTCTCGTCTCCTATTATTATATATGACGATATCAAAAAACATATAGCCGCATAATAAGTGTAATAAGTGAGAGAAGTGATTGACTATCATACTGTTAGTTTGTTTACATCTACTAATAATGTTAAATAAATTATCGACTACATTCCGATGGAAATTTGCATCACTAGTTACAGGTCTGCGTCAATGGCGACCTCGAAATGAACTAGCATTAACGATACATCAAATAATATACGATTTAGGCTCATAAGTCATAACTCATATGATGTAACCGGCATGTACTGGTATATAGCCAAACTTGGTTGATCGCATTAAAGGAAAATCTGAATAATATTAAGTTTACAAATAATTTGTATGAGTAGGTGTCAAGCTGCATTGCGCACGAATTGAGCCAGCACGTACCGGTACCTTACGATCACATGATGATCCCGTGAAGTGACTATGCTGTCGCGTTTCGTGTGGTCTATGAGTAGCCGGTGACCCATAGGAGGAGGAGGAAAGAAGGGCAACGTATTTGCGTAGAAATTGTGCTAATGTCATTAAAAGACTTCGATCGCCCCTTTGCTCCTATAAATTATAAAAAAACAATGAACTTGAAAGACAGTCAAAAGGTTGAAATCTTGTACGTCTAAAAATATATTAAAAAAAAGACAATGTAAAAGTGTGTTGGCATTGTTGGCAATATTCCATTCCACACATACGGCGAAATATGAAAGTTTATAAAAATCCTTAGTTTTTGCCTTTCATTTTTAAAGTAAATGTTATAGAGATAATTGTATGAACAAGCAAAATATTAATTATAAACATTATAAATTAATTATATCGGATTCCTATCTGGGTTCGATTCAAACTCTGTACCCCAAATTTGGCGTCCTTCACATTTTACGTATCCATAGTTATCAATTGTGGTATATGGAGTAAATTGTGATATTACTAATATTAAAACCTCTCATTTTTCACTCAGTAAAATACTTACGACATTTCAAAATGTCAATACGACCAGACTGAATATGAACCCGCGCCACAAGATTGAGTTTCAATTGTTATTGATCCAGTACCTCCGCCCCCGGAGCTGAACTCAGACCTAAGGGCCATAAATAACCATACGTAGGTGTTCACGGTACACGTGAACTTTTACCACTCGCCTTGAGTGTCATCTTCCCAACTACAAACGAATATATGTAGACGAGGGTTACGTTCAGAAGTACCATCCACTGGTGAGTAATGAAAAGCATCAATAGTCTAGATTAGATTACCTAATTCTATTTCGATGAATTATCTACATTAAAATTGAAAAACAAAAATTTCCACTGTTTTAAATATCGATTTAATATACTTTATCAAGACAATCTAAACTCTTAACTAAAAAAGGTCAGAATGTGGCAGGGAATATAAGTTTATATTGACGATTATAAAAAATAACCCTGTCTATGATGCAGGCTAAAAGATTGCATGTTTCAATATTATGGCGTTATCTTATTAAGGCAAAATGTGTCATTCTGTACTAACTAGTACGATTGGAGTGGTGTGGCAAAAGCAGACAAACCTGCTGTAGTACTGGGCACAGGCTAAAAGCATATTATGTCACTTTTCAATTTAGGCATGATATTATAACATAAAATGTCACTTTAGTTTATTTTATTTTTATAATATAAAAATTAACCTTGTTAAGAAATTATTAAACTCAATCACTAACTCACCGACTGAGTTAAAAAGCAATAAACAGTTTAATTAAAAATGCAATAAAACTTAATATGACAATGAAGTATTTAGTTCTATCCCCCATCAATTTGGAAGAAACCCTTACAATAACCTGCATCCGGTTCCCGTGGTATGCGAGGCCTAATTACAAAATAAGGGCTTCGGGATAAAGGACATAACCCTGTGACTGATGGAGTCCCATTCAGCTAAGTGATTGAAAGGGTACGAGGGACAAATGGACCCTATAATCATATTTCAGACTCAGGTACGCTAATTGTGATGTACCCATCAACCGCATTTTTGCCGAGAAAGTACCGTACGCTTAAAATAAATGCCGCGTTTTAATTTTTGGCGGTTTTAATTGGAATCCATTTTGGCGTGTTGTTTTTTTTTAATTCCGATATACAGTGTAATTGGCCATCTTTGTCACATTGATCTCTTCGTAATTTAAACGATAGTAAAATTGTGGTTGTTACTAGCTGTACGTGGCATGTGCCTTGATTTCACAGACCCTAAATCAGGAATTAAGAACTATCGATATATAGGTAATAAATGAATTGATATGTGTTAGTGTCGCTAAAACTCGAGAACGGCTGTACCGATTTGTCTAATTTTAGTTTAATTTATTTGTGAAAGACTAGGGAAGGTTTAAAATGCATGTTAATGTGGAAAAAATTCTGTTTGTTCCGGTTAACATGTACAACCACATTGACCACACTTTTTACTAATGTTCAAACATTCTTTATTATTTCATTCCGTTTTCTTATTTATTGAATCTGAGGTTACGAGTTTGCTGCGTCAGCTAGTCTCAAATAAAGACGTCCTACGTACAAAGACTACGCCTTGAAATTTAAATAGGTACCTTTTCTGTCGTTATAGTTGGTATAAATAACTTCTAATCAATTTCCACTATTAACTAAAATACAATAAATAATATCGTTTCAACACACGGCATTGTCTTCACCTGGGTCTTCACATGTATAGCCGATAATGAATTTTCGTAATCAATGGCCGGGGTCGTCGACCCCGTGTTTGCCCACCGCTGTCAACCAGTCCACCCACCGCACTGTTTGTATGTCATACCATTTACTCGCCGCTACTTGCATTCCATGTCCGCCATCGACGGCCGTATTGACAAACGAATACTCGGATCACCTAATGGCATGTGGCCCGTCACTTATCGTCATGGATATTTATTGGTTCGGTAGAAGTTTGTGAATTGGAGGGCGGTGAGCACTACAGCTGTATTAGGCCGGGCGCCAGTACATTAAATATATTTCCGTTGTCTTATGTCTAGTACTCGTAATACAAATCCTTACAGTACAGTACTTACAGCATAAGGCTAGGCTAACGCACGTCTTTTAATAATTATTATATTTATATTTAGACGCATAGAATACATCTCGCTGCAATGTAATAAAAACACAACGTTTTCTTACATTTTTTTACCATAATCGTCACCGGTCCCGAATACGCGGGACACGGGGATATAAACTTGTCTCAGTCTACAGACGTGTGGTACGAAGTCGTCGGTCTCAATTTCTCCCTACACGTCCGTTATCTGCGACTGACAGGAGTGATAGATAGCTTAGAAAGTACAAACAGGATACGAGGAGATAACACATCCTCAAATAGCTACGTTTCGACGTCTTGGCTAGCGACGAATGCAGTTCTGTATGATCGTTTCATGTACAATGTACATACAAAATCTGACGAAGTTGTCCTGGTTTCAAAGTAGTAGACCGATAATAAAGGCGCAGATGTTTAATTTCGTTTATTAAATAAAAAATAAAAAAAATAAGTTAAATTCGAATTTATTTAGTAATATTCGAAACAACGTGTGGCCTGGTCAACTTGTAAAAATTCATGGCATTCCTAAATATATTAATAATATTTCCCAGATCATTAGGTAAACTATTATATTTTAATTACTAGCTGGTGCCCGCAACTTCGTTCGCGTAACGTATTTTATAGGTAAAGTATAATTAATGAATTTCCCGTAGGAATGAACCATTTTCCTGCAGCAAGTATTCTATATAGATGTTGACCAGGCTTAGTATCTATACACCACAAAAAGTTTCTTCGAATCCGTCCAGTAGTTTCGGAGATTAGCCTGGACAATCAGACAAACATTATAATATATTATAACGTACAGATATTCACATAATATCAACATTGTTAATTTTTTAATGTTTGTTCAGTGTTGTATAGTTATAGTTATATAGTATATTCACGTAATATCACTATTGTTTATTCTTTAATGTTTGTTCAGTGTTGTATAGTTATAATAATATAGTATATTCACGTAAAAACACTATTTTTTATTCTTTAATGTTTGTTCAGTGTTGTATAGTTATAATAATATAGTATATTCACGTAATATCACTATTGTTTATTCTTTAACGTTTGTTCAGTGTTGTATAGTTATAATAATATAGTATAGCGTACTAACGCTAACGTGTTTTCACCACCATGCAGGAAACCACTTGTAGGATGCGGTCAAAAGCAATTATTCAGCCCCCATGGCCCATCTCGTACTAACACATTGCCTGCATACTGATCAATGTAATAGGTTCAGTAGCTTCGAAAGTACCTAAACAGGCTAGAAAGGTTTGGTTTTTTTGCACGAGGCAGAAAGGAGAAACCATAGTAGATATTATGCCACTGCCCTACCGGGGAGATGCCGCTTGCTCAATTAATTAATTACACGAGACCGGCGTACAGTGACAGCTGTGCTGTAAGTTTCGTGCGGTGTGTGAGTAGCCGGTGGCCCATGGAGGTGGGAGGAGGAAGGAGCGCAGCGCATCCGTATAGCCCCTATGCGGATGTCTATGGGCGTCAATAGTCGTGAAAATGGCTTCTATTTCTCGTTTGCCCTATACCATAAAAAATAATAATATCACCACAACGCTCTGTCGAGTTTCACATGTTTTTTAAGTTTCCCGTGGCCCATTGCAGGGATTCCAACAATAATGTTGATGACAACGGTAGTAATAAGTCATCGAATGACTCGGACAGTACGTACCTACAATAAAATAAATGTACGACGTGCATAATGCCTATGATTTTGCCTGACAGATATATTAGTGATGCAGATATCGTCGATCTTTTATGATTCACAAGCTCCCCTTCCTGCTCTGTCAGGAGCTTCCAGGAGGAACCGTGCCACGTCGCATGCATCACAAGCATATGCAAAATATTCACGCATGCGCTGGAATCGAACTCGCTTCAGAGTATTGCGTATTGGAAATGGCGATGTGTTCGGAGAAGTGTCGTTTTAGAGTATTGACCCATCGTCATGATCATCACACTTTAGAGGCGCACTTGTCACACTTCTTTTGTCTACGGCCATGTTATGTATTGTACATACTTATTTTCATTTTATTGAGCAGTAATATCATGTATATTTTTTAATTAAGTTTCATATATTTATTATAAAAATGCATTTCATACACGACCCAGTCAGGATTTGAACGGACGACTTCAGGCTACGTGCGCAACGTACGGGCCCGCTGTGTAAACACCTCTTTACTGATAAACTGCATTTCGGGTCATTTGGACTTTCTGCCTCACGCAGAGCAAGAGCGTCGACAATCATCTTTCCACGCTGTACTTACAACCTTTACCAAATCAAAGAAATAAAAAGACTTAAAATTGTTGGAAATAAAAAAAAACTGTCAGGTACGAAACGCGACGCGAGTTTACTCGCAAACACAACGCAAGCCACGTAAGCGAGGTAACGCGCGAAATGACTCGCACGATTTGACTCCATTACATACGTCCTTAAACATAGCTGTGCAGTAAACTCGAGTAATTATCGTCTTCCATCGGCCACGCATATTAAGTGAACGTATTAACGCTGCAAGTGATTAAGATAAAAGCAAAAGGCAGACGCGCCTTATATGTACGGAGCGGCGGAACCCGTCGTGTGCAGCGCACTACCGTATAATTGATCGTTTGTGGCTACAACTGGTCGGAGCCCGCGACTCCGTCTATTCTCTATAGATTTGTATTTCTATACCGGGCTGGTTATTACTTTTAACATGACATTGTCATTTTATCGGATTACTTTAAGGGTCAATTCACACCAAAAGCGCGGCGAAGGGCACCGAAGCTGAGCGCAGTTTATGTGTCATATGAATTTCAACTTTATAATAATTATTATAATACTTATTATCGCATGAGAAACTCGAACGAGACGCGCGGATTCCCGCGAAGTCGCTGGAATGCGCGAGAAGTCGCTGGAATGCTCCAGAAGTCGCGAGAATTCGATAATAAATACTATAGCAATGAAAATAAAGTTGAAATTCATATGACACATAAACTGCGCTCCGCTTCGCTGCCCTTCGCCGCGCTTTTGGTGACCCCTATCCGCGACTTCGCTAGCGTATGTAAATTTTTTCTTTAATAATATGTATCCTAATTCCCATGTCCTTTCTAATTATACCTCTAAGAA
>LUGF01047328.1:46060-64832 GCA_001625245.1 Calycopis cecrops
AAGACAATTATGTCGTTTCTGGCCCCTTACCGCCCCCGTCTGAGCATCTAGTGCCCACAAGGGGGCGTTATCGCCCACTTTGGGAAAGACTGGATTAGAATATTCGAAGCACGCTTCTGCTCCTTCTGCGGTCATTTGTTTTTTACTGCTATTACTCCCAAACAATAACATATTAATTTATCTATAATTAAGTCTTGATGATTTTTATAGGTATTTGAATAATTATACAAATATGTATATATAAATATGTATAGCGAATTAAAACAAGACAAGTGGCGGGTATTTCCTTGTATATATTCTATGTATTACTAATTACACCGAACTGACAGGTTTGTACGGAAGCCATTCATTATCACTAGACGCGATATAGACTACTAGGCTTTAGCTAATCTGTATAATAATAAACCTAACATCAATTTGAATATCATAAATATGAACTGCTTAAAATATATTTTAATGTATCTAGTGTCATACTTATACAGACGATTTGGACGATAATATAGTAAGAGGTGCATGCTCGCCCTCGACGGATCTCCACCTTGTCGTGCTGAAGGGGCTCAGTAGCCGTGGCTTGAACTACCACGGTGAAGCCAAGAGGGATACCTAGGAGGGAACTTTCAGGTGGGCCTTATCTATACTAGCTGCGCCCCGCGGTTTCAGCCGCGTAAATATCGTTCCCGTGGAATATAGACAATCACCCCATGCTATCCCATAGGAACATTTTTTCGGGATAAAAAATATCCTATGTGTTAATCCAAGTGACTTTATTTGTGTGCCAAATTTTATGAAACAAACAAACACACAATCTTTCGTATTTATAATATTATACTAGTCGGATCAATTACGACAAAGACCGGTTTGAACGGAAACCATTACCACTACACCGTACACGCGATATACCACACTTTAGACTAGTGATAAAACCTGTAGGTAGAGGGAGACATCTCCAGCGCCCCTCGTGACAAGAGGTAGCCTCCCGTGACATGCGCCTCCGGCACTCGACACCTCATTAATATTAATATAAGGGTGCAAAGGCTTTATAATTGCCGTATACAAGGTGTTGTCCTTGTCTAAGCAACTAATAATTATAATTTAAATTCACTAATAAATAATAATATTAATAATCTGTCATCTGTGGACTTGTCACAACATGTTAAAGGTAAGAACAGCCACTAGTACAATACAAATCTGTATATTAAAAAATATTTTATTACATAAATACATAAAATATGTATAATACATTAATAAATAATTAATTTAACATTAGTATTTTATAATGATCTGGGCTAGATTCAAACCCACGACCTCTGGCTTACCCACTTACGCTACCATTTCGTTAATTATTCGATGACTCGTATAAAACCTCCGGCGACCGCACCGAATTTCTTATCTTTTGGCACAACGTATACATATAGACTCAATAACTTCTCTATGGAACTCCATTTACTAACTTTTAGAATTATAAAAACGTTACTAGTAGTAGTAGTAAACAATAATTTTGTACAATGGACTCTTAAAGCGTTGGAATTCACTATCACGATTGTCCGTGGACAATACATACCATTAATTATAATAAAAATTCATCAATTACATACATACTTCGCATATCGTACACGTATACATGGTCGTAAACGGCCTGTCAATACGGGTTTTAACAATTACTACAAACCATTATCGTCCATCTTTACCTGGCCATCAAGAACACAGCTGATTGTTTTAATATGCAGCTGGCTCATTTTGAATATAGAATCGTCTTGAGAAACATAGCGGATTGAGAATAGATAAAAGAACATATCAGCCAGAGACAAACACTTTAATGTTTAAAACCGACGCGCGAGGCAGAATTTTAGATACACCGTAACATTTGGCTATAATATTATGTTTGCTGTTTTTAGTGTGTTTTGAATATTTCACCAGCTACTTTCAGTGCTGGATTTACGCATAGGCCCGTGACGTCCGGGCCTAGGGCGGCAGGATATGTGGGGGGGGAAACCTATCGATTTTTTTTTATTTCTTCGAGAAAAATACTTATTACCAAATATATTAATAAGAGTTTAATAAATATTTTTTTATACTGTTAATAATTCTATTTGAATAAAAAAATTAATAACAGTTGTGGATGAGAATGTTAAGAAGTTTGTTGATCATGAAGGGCGGCGTTTCTGACCGGCTCTAAGGCGGCAGTAAGCCTAAATCCGCCACTGGCCACTTAATTTGCAAAACCAACGACACGCCCTGTTAATTCAGTTCAGATCCAATTTCATGTCAGATCTAATGAAAAAGGTTCTAAATATAACTTCTATAGTCTCAATTTAATAATTTGCCATAAATGTTTGTTCTACGAAACCAATCGTTTAATTTCAATTTGCTTCCCAAATTACGATATAAAGGGTCGGTTACACTAGTAATTAATATTATTTATCATAACTTTCGATATTTAACATAAATATACTTCAAACCGAAACATGACGTGACTGAATTTTGAATTTAATTTTCCAGTTTAGTTTTAATAGAATTTGTAAAACTTGCCATAGAATTCATGGTCGCCATAGATAGAAATCATACCCCGCAAACTTTGTCATTTATTCTGAAAGACGATCAGACATCATTTACATGCGTATAAACCACTATTTCGAATGATAATCACAGAAAGTTTTAGTAAGAGGTAGTGCCACACTGCAGGCTTGCATGCAGCCGAATTGGGCCGGCACGATCGGGGAGGTGCCTTTCGCATATACGAGACCGGCGTAAAGCGACAGCTGTGCTGTGTGTGTGCGCGGTGTAGTACCCGGTGGCCCATGGAGGTGGGATGAGAAAGGAGGGCAGTGCATCCGTATAGCCTCTGTGCGGATGTCTATGTGACGTAGGTAGTCATGAATTGACCCTTAAAAAAAGACAGGTGGATATTTTATGTTTTAAATTATAATAAAATATAATTTTTTTAACGCCCCTAGACATGTTTTTGCTACTTTCAATCAAACAATGTGTCAGTCGGATCATATAAACCGCCGCGCCGTATTACATTATGGCTAGCCTTTTTAACTGTCTGTTTTTTTAAAACGGCTAGCCATAATGTAATACGCTAATTTTTATACTCTTACTTCGACATCGATACACGTCTGGTGGAATACTAATGTGAGATCCTTGTCCGCGCGAAATAGACAATTAAAAATAAATAAATAGTCATTTCCATTCGTTCCGACAGCCTGCGACATGCATGCGGACACGAAAATCACTTCGTACCATCAGAAACAATATATATTAATAATTAACACGTGTCCCGCTATAAATTCTGATGTTGCACCATGACGGAAGGTTGAGTATGTATAGGAAATTCGCCTACGCTGCCCATTACCTGCTCATTGGCCATTTTACATCTTTCCTGGCATTGAGAATGTTAGTTCAATATTCAACTCTATGGCAATAGAAATGAAGTTCATCGCCTTAGGATTTAGTTGCCGTGTAGAAACACTCATTTCACAACTACACCCACTGTATTGACAACACCCACGATGTGTTTTGTTTATATTCGATACCCATAAAAGTCGGAGGTCGTATAACTGTTGTGCAGCCATTATTCTTAATTTGAATCTATCATTATCAATTTGGATTTGGAATACGAACGTTTTATTGCGTATTAATTTGTGACGCGGTAGGGGACGCGCGAAGCGCACGCGTCTTCTGTAGAAGTAATTTGTCTCCTACAAGAGACAATTAGCGGAAAGTCACTGGATGCAAGCAGAATCTAAGGAGAGCCCTATGCCGGCAGTGGATCGTTCGGCTGAGGATGATGACGATGAAGAGGCAAGTGGATAGTTGGCGTGCGCATTTCATTTCATTTACTTCACTCATGATCTTACGCACAATCACATGAAACGCTGGTTTTCGTTCCCATCTGTCCCTGTCCCTCCATGCTGAATTGCAGCAATTGCGAACCTGCAACAGCGTTGGTGTGGTCGATACCAATCTAGTACGTAATACCTAAATATTTTGCTCCAAAATTTGCTTCTTTTTTGAAAATATACACACAGTGGTTCATTTTGTTTACAATTAACGACGTATGACTCCGGGGCTGAACTGGTAGTATTATAAAAATAATATAATGTTCTCTGATCATGCTATATACATACAAGTACAACACAAGTACTGCAAAAAAAAATATGTTGCTATAGCGCTCACAACTGCAGTCGGCGTGCAGTAACTAGGTGCTAACTTTTAAAAAAGTTATCAACTTCGAACTAGTCATAATAATTTTAATTGTGTAATGTTCGAGTCCCGCTAATTGAAATTACATATCATTCACAAGCATAAACGGTAATACCCATACTTCTATCTCCATGTCTTTATCCTTTAACTTTGTTCAACTTACGGGTGGCGTCCGTGTAGTGCACATCCTCTAATAACCAGTATGCGATCAAACGACATGGATATAGAAAGACGGACTTGACGAAGTTATAGGTTTCCGTTTTGGCATTTGGCTCAGGAAACCTTAACGCAGTAAGGAATATTAAATATACCCTTGTAAGTATTGTTTCATATCGTCCAGGTACTATTTTAAGATACTTAAATGGTAACTTATCGACGGGGGAGTATAGTAAAGGTAAAGAACAATAGCTACTAGTCCTTTTATGGGGGCAAATATTGTGTTAAGATATTATCTTTAATACCTAACTCAAGACTTTTGTCTGATCATCAATCACCATGTAACATATTTTTTTAAACGAGTCATAATTTCTTACAACTTGAGATGCTTTTATCGGTGTGTCTTGTGTAAATACATCTAGGTACTTCAAATATTAATTTTGCCTACACGTTAGTAGAAATTTTACGAAAACCGGTACCAAAATGTAGGTATCGAAAACAACTCAAAATTTAGAAGTAATTCTATGCAATTCATTATACCTACGTATTTATCAATTATTATTTATTACACACATGATACGCAAAAGTGTGTAAATGTTTATTTAAACGTAAAAAGTAAAGTAAAAGAAAATATTTTTGTCAATTATGTATATTGACTCTATCATTTGTTTGTATACAAAAATATACACGTGGAATTTAATTCAAAAGTGTACGCATGTAAGCATTTTAAATTGATTGATTAGCATTCATGTGGAGGTTTAAGTTTTATCATTTATTATCTATCAGGTATAAAGGAAGCGCGTGATTCTTACCTGAGTTTGGTTGATCGACTATATCGGCCGCAGTCAATATTCCTTTTCTTTCGAAAATATTTCTTACACTGGTACACGATGCATCGGTATCAGCTGAAGCTGCCGCTAAAATACCGGCGAAGATTACCAAACACAACATTTGGTACCCCATTCTCAATCCAAAAATCGATTTTTTGTTGGGAGACAGTTTTACACAGAAACACAAGTTCACAGCCATAGTCATTAAAGTAGTATAAATATATTAAATAAATAAATTTAAACTAATTACACATAAAGTAATTGAAACAAAATATAAAGTAAATAAATAATGTGAAACTTTGGACAATACACACGCCGCGACACAATTCACAAATTCAACTGCGATCCATGACGATCGCAGAGAAACTACCTACTTGCGGCCTGCGGGTATCGGGTTGAGGGGTTGCGGTGGCTGCACTTATGGTAGTGTTGCCATATACAGAGAAATTCAAAATTATATTATTTTATTTTATTATCAGCTATTTAACTATTATTTGAATAAATATGGAATTACAATAATATAATGATTACTAATACATATTAATATTATTGATCTATGAAAATTGGCGTTATCTTTATCAAATCAACTATAGAAACGAATTGTAAATACATTCTAAGTTAAAGGACTGTAATATAAATAACAAGAAGGCTCAAACTTGAAAGGAAATTTAGTAGCCGTTTACTAACTGTAATTATCAGTTACATTTAGTAAACGACTACTAAATATCCTTTTTATCATTACATTTAAAATATAAAGCAAAGATAGATAATTATTCATTTATTCTCTGCTTGTTTTAAAATATTTAAAAATTTATTAATGCCTTTCGGTATCTTCTATGAAAAATCTGATAAACGAATGCTTTTATAAATGTTAAGTTATATATTTTTTAATTTACTATAAAGATGTGTATGAAACTCATCAACGTTTTAACTATGTACTTTTAAATTACTTACGAGTAATAAGGGCCCAATTATTTTCCTCATCAGTGCATCTATGATACAATTAATTATTTTTTTTACAATTATAATTCGAGTATAACTCTTGTCTTATTAATTTATTTCTGTGAACAGAGCATAGAAATTATTTTCTATTTACAATTCAGTCCTTATTACCTTTCTTGATGTTATAAAGTTGCCAACAAAAGAAGCGAAGAAGCAAATGACATCTATCAGTTGTTTGTATGACATCATGTCACGTCGAATCCAAACTCCAATATTAGAATAATTTGGATTTTGGTTTCAAAATTTCTGCTATCTTTGTAAGCACTCATAAAGTTGTAAGATAGGTATATCAAGTACTAACCAATCTACATACTAATTTTAATTAGATTACTTCGCCTCTTAGTATTTACATAATAAAAGCCCGCGTAATTATGAGGGTTACTTTACTAAAAACAGTATCAAATACAATTTGTAGACGATTTTTCGCTACACAAAATGTTAAAAAAGTAACACACTGTCTTTTTGATATGGATGGATTACTTTTAGGTAAGATTTTTAAGTCATGCATTAGAATTTTTCATTGCGACCTTTTAACCCTCAAAGATATTGTTTATGAAGGTTATTCATGTTATTTAACAATATAAACAAATCTAATTACCAACATTAACAATGTTACAGATACAGAGACTGTCTATAAGAATATGATAACACAATTATGTGCTAAGTATGGTCATAAGTACACGGATGAACTAATGCTCAAGATATTAGGAGGAACAGAGCAAAGATTAGCAGAGATATTATGTAAAGAATTAAAGCTTCCGATTACGGCTGATCAATTCAGAAATGAGTTTTTAGTATTGGGAGACACTATGCTTGCTAATGCACCGTTTTTAGATGGTAAATTTAAATATGTATTATTAATCTTTTCATAGAACATTTCTACTCAAACACTTATCATCAATTACATTTGGTATCGACATATTTCCATATATTAATGTTTATATTCGTATTCATAATATATTTATATTGTATCTCTATGTAGCTTGATACACAGTTTATTATATTGTCATTGTGTGGTGGTTATTACATACTTCTCATCGAAGATCTACCCAACATGGGTGTTATATCTCTACATATTATATTGCATAAAAATGATGTACAATGCCTCCCACATTGTCCTTTTCAAATTTTTTTTCATAAAATTTAATTTACCCACTTAGTAAACCACAATTCTTTTTTACATCCCTATAGGTGCTGAAAGACTTATACGCCATTTACATAAAACAAAAGTACCTTTTGCATTGGCAACATCGTCAAGTGACCGTGCTGTAAAGACTAAGGTGGCAGCTCATAAAGAAGTCTTTGGATATTTTCATCATATGGTAATGGGAAGCACAGACCCTGAAGTCAAATTTGGTAAACCACATCCTGACATATTTTTAGTTGCAGCATCTAGGTTCCCTGACAAACCGAAACCAGAAGAGGTAAGGTACTTTTCTTTGCCAAATAAGCCACATTTTAAAACTTAAATCATATTGTTACATTTTATAAAATTATTGAAAGGGTAGAAATTAATGATGTTGTTACCCTTTGAAAGTTATTAGTATGTATTTATGAGGTTTACTTAATAAGATCTTTAGCACCGAATGTAAACCTAAGAAGTAATAATGATAACTGTAATAGACTTTATTTATTTATGGAGGTAATTAGGATCAGAGCAGACCTACTAAATGGCATCCAATAGCAGATTTAATTTCACAAAGTACACTAATTGTGAGTGATCTGTCCAATGATTTCACATTACTATGAGCTACAATGCATAGTCCTTGAAATAAGCTTTGGTCCTTTGCTTGGTTTATTTTCTGTAGTCAAATGTGAAGATAGTTGCATAGTACACTATTAAATTATGAACTTTTTACAGTGCCTTGTATTTGAAGACTCTCCTCATGGTGTAACTGCTGGAATGTCTGCAGGCATGCAAACTGTGATGGTCCCAGATCCACATTTGGATAAGAAACTGACAAAACATGCTACCATTGTTCTACCAACATTAGCCAAATTTCAACCTGAAATGTTTGGCCTTCCACCTTTTCAATGTTAAAAGTATTTTATTAGTGGCATACAATAAACTGCAATTGTCTTCCTCTCTATAGAACAAATATAATTGTTAAATTATTTTATGTATTTAGAGAATGTATGGATACACCCATAGATTTAGAATTGTTTTCACTATGTGAAAGATGTACAAAGCGTGGGAGCGAGACATTCAAATTAAGTTCCAATCATCGGAAAAAAAAAGAGACAGTAGTTGAAGTACATATGAGACAAATATTTTACACTAGTAAGAGGTCATAGCGTCCCAATTACATAATAATGACAAAGTCATGTATTTGTAGTAATTCTGAAATTTGTCAAATATTTTTTTGTCTCTCTTCTGTTCTGACATTGTGTATCTTGTACATTCTAAATCTATGGATATACCAGTAAGGACCAATAATACTACATACCTCACATGATGTTTACAAATTCTAATAGAATTGAATGTAATTACACTAACACTTTTGTAAATTTGTGTCTTGTATGTGTCATCATCAAGACTATATGCATCTCTTTCTTACACCAAAATCTCCTTGAAGAGACATTTGAGTTAAGAGGGCAAAACATAATATTTCTTTTGTTGATGCAGAAGTCTGAGGGTGTTTGTCACAAAATATAGGATAACCTGCTTGTTTCCCACTCACTTGCCTGCAAGTTACGCTCAACTGCTTGTATATTGTTCTGGGACTTAAAACCATTTAATAATAATAAAAGCGTACAAGAAAATAGATACGTAAAAAATATTTTTTAATTTTGAAACAAGGATTTTATATATTAACAATTTTGTTTAATGTTTTTATGTGTAATTTATTTATACATAAATTTCAAGAGTATTAGCTACTGAGTAGTGACAGTTGATGGATCCAGGGTTCTTGTTAGTCATTGCACAAGTAGTCATATAGTATTTATTGTACAAATTGTTATACGTAGTTGCTTTAAGAGAAATAAATTTTTAAAACAAATTATAATTTAAAGATCATTTTTCTACATTCTATAATTTATTATTTACAAAATTAAAACAAAACTATTCATTTTATTAATTTTTTTATCGCATTAAAGACCTCATCTGCCGACAAATTTGTTAAGGGTTCACATTGTTCTGCTCCTTTTTCTGAAAGAAAAATAACAATTTGAAATATTATATAGACGGGATTTTTTTTATGCGTATAAAAGAAAATATAAAAACATTAGCTGTCTATGTGCCATTAATACATCCAATCCCTATGTGTGAAAATATATGAATTCTGAAAGAAATGTTTTTCCAAAATTAATATTTGACATGCTTGTAAAATAATGGCACATTTTTGTATATTTTTAAATTTGATGTTGGTAATATGATTGCACATATGCAGTTTCAATCAGAAGTTGACCAATAATAGCAGACATTAACAAACCATTTTAGAATGTAAAAAAAGAAATAAAGGAGTCGGCCCTATAATTACTACTGGGGCCCATAAAAACATTTGCATTGCAGTTATGCATACATGTTGACCTGCTCTAAATGGGCCAACGGAACCTCCCACAGTGTAGCAGGCTCTTAGAAAAAGTATTTTTATTAACAAAGATAACAACTATCTTTATAAGATATGAGGAATGTCACAATCCCAACATTCTAGTTTGTATGCAATTCAGCAGTAATAGTCGGCCAGGACAGTGGACTATTTATAAACGGTTTTTCTCTTGGCTAATTTACTTGACTTTATTTTGAAAAAAATAATAATGATAATATATGTGTGTGTGTGTGTGTATAAATATACAAAAATATAGATATAAAAAAGAAATACCGTAACGAGCCCAAACTCGAGGCTGGACTCCGCTGCATTCTCTTATTAAAATGGGAAAAGTAGGATTATCCTTCTTGATATTAACGTATTGTTTTTGAATGAATTCTCTGAAAAATACCAGAACGTTTTGTATGAAAAGAAACTTTAAAAGTACGACGAGCGTGTTCGATATCAAGTGTTTATATAATCTTGGCTACCTGGCACCAGCTGAATGTTTGCTTGTTTGGCACAAGTGAATTCTTAATTCTTTTAGGGCACTACCAAAGCGTACCGACATTTTTATTCAATATTCTTTCCTATTTAATTTCAATTTGAGAAAATCTAAATAATTTTTATATTCCAATTATTGACAATTGTCATTTGACAGTTTGTCATTCGTGAAATAGCAATTGTCTTTTTTTAAAGTTACTATTCCAAAAAGTTAAGACGAAGTTTTCCACACAGACCAAATAAAAAGTTTCCATAATAATTATTATTATGTTTTCCATCAATTGCAATTGTTTTTCATATAATTTTTTCTTTTTTCATGGAGAAAATCTACTCTGGCATAGTGTCATTTTTCTCAATGTTGTGTCATAAACTCAACTCAACAATAAACAAGTGGGCACTTTATAGTACAAGTACCTTTAAGTATTTAAATAGAAATAAATAACCAACAGAGGAAATGGAGCGGTCATCTACAGATCCTTTCCTCTGCCAGAGGAAAATAGGCCAATGGTCCAGAAAAGAAAATTAATATTAAATTATATTTATAACAATAATTTTAAATTTACTATTTAATTTAGAAATATGAATACATTGGCAACTCTAAAATTTCTCTGTCATGTGTGCGCATGACACTCATAATGAAAACATTGTTGACAACCAACAATTTGGGTTACCCATGGATTAAAATACTTACCCTTGATACTTACTATACTTATTAGCACTTATATGGGCTTACCTTTCTAGAACTTACATTACTTTGCTCTGCATACATATCAGATTTATAGCACAGAGCAAAGTACCTAATATACTAGAAAATTTATAGTTAGTCGTAGACAGCTCTGTCTACGTAGATGGCTTTTAGAGAGATAGATTTTCTAGCTTTTAATAGTTCTAATTTTGGCAGAGTTCGTGCCATGACTAAACTCTTCCGACTAGTTGAATTTGGTTTTAGCGAGATATTATGATTAGTTTTAAGAAATAATACATTGTCAAAAAACGCAAATATAACTTTGTCGTTCATACAAACACTGAAAAACCAAGTTATTTTATTTTCTGATAAAAAATGTCGCAGAGACACCTATACCTTTAGTTGGTACGTAACCCTCGGTGTCCGACTCGCACGGCAGCTGTCGCTGTAGGAATCCTGAAGCCTGCAGATCTGGGACCATCGCTCAAAGCGGCTGAAGGCACCTGCAGGGGGTTAAGTCGGTAGGGGTACTGGAACGTCAAGTCCGACACTGTATCTGGGAGCAACCAGGGCTCCTGGGTAACGTGCGTAAAAGCAATTACCCTGCGTCAACAAAAAAGTGATAGCTGTGCTGCCAAGTTTCGTGCAGTATGTAAGTAGGCGCTGGCCAATAGTGGAGGGAGGAAGAAAAAGGGCAACGCATCTATATATCCGGATGTGGTGTACTGTGTAGTCATGAAAATGGCTCGGACTATTCATTTGCCCTCATACTGGCATCATACCTCGGGCCGGCAACGCGCTTGCAAAGCCTCGAGTTTTGCAGATGTCTATGGGTGGCGGTAGTCATCTACCAACTGCTCGTTTGCCCCTTATCCTATAAAAAAAAATACTTTAAAAAAGAAGGAGAATTTAAGTGCGAGGTTGTTTTTTCCGAACCCTTTCCAAGACAAGTTGTAAACAATAGTTAGTGTACTATGCAGTACTGAAAATTCGCGTATTCGCGCGAACCTTCCAAAAAACGAGACCGAAATGTTTTTTCCACAGTTTGACTTCTTTTCATGATGGTTGGCAGTCTGCAAATTGCAATTCCTCGGAAGGAAACACCCACTGAGCCGACTGCCTTCTGGTATCCGGATCATAAACGTACATTCTGCATTAATCGTGCGTCAGTATGTCCAACACAGCATATATGTCTTCGTTATATCTTTAAAGCATTACACGGCACCAATAATTTAAAATAATTAGAAATCCACTAGGAACAAAGCTCAATGGTTCATGGAGGATTTTGTACACTTGTCATTTTCTAGTATCAGCAGATTCGAACGAGTTTAAGCAGTTAGAGCACAGCTCCATTGTCAGTGCTGCACAACAATAACAACGGGAGTTTACCACCCCAGAGGGTCCTAGAGTTTTAGGAAACGTGTGATTCATAAAAAAAAGTATAATACAGGGTTGATAAGACCGGTATTAAATGAAACCACATATACTTGGGTCTACAGTTAATACGAAACTATTAAAATTCGTGTTTACGCCAAGTATACGAAAATACTTTTTTCAAACTAGTTAAACAGCGAAAAAAACATAAACTTGCTTTGTAACGTCTCGTACAGCGAACGGCAGTCGGCAAACTCGTACGGGGTTAATGACCCCGACCGGTCATAGTCAGCGATCAGCTGCGATACAGAGTGTACGAAGTGAGCAAAACTTTAAAAAAATCCTGTGACTAAACTATAGCTCCGATTGATCTGTTTATAGTTGTGTAGCCTGGAAATTATACACTTATTATGTAGTTTCATTTATTGCCTCTCGCTTTTATCTACCTTGTATAGAAAAACTAAGAATTAAGAATTTTCCATACAATTGCAATGACTCAGATAATGTATTATGTACCAGCAGTTGCAGGACAATCTTAATCATATAGGTATACATACTATCTTCCGCCCGCAGCTTCGCCTGCGTGAATTTTGGACTTTAAAAATGGAAGTTCCCAATTCTTCCGAATGAAAGATTCACAGCTCCTCCCCCGTAGGTGATAGCGTGATAGTATGTAGCCTGTATGTTGACCCGACCTGTTAGTAATATGCATGCAAAATTTGAAATAAATCCATGCAGTACTTTTTTAGTTTAGCCGGACAATGTCCGGCGGTACAGACAAAAATTCTAAAAACTATATTTTTTGCTTCGATATTGATTGTAGATCGTTTTTAAAAGAATACTTGGAACGTGAAAAAAATTTCATATCCTAGGGGATAAAAAGTATCCTATAATCTAAGTCAGCTAATACTCTATCTGTATAACAAATTTTATCAAAACCCGCTCAGTAGTTTTGCCGTCATTGACGGACAAACATCCAAACGTCCAAATAAAGGAACTTTCACATTTATAATATTAATGCGATAAACCTGTATTTAAGCCGTGCTGCGTATAAAATTCAGATTCTTCATATCTTACGGCTAAAACATTTTGCTAGCGAGTTGCAAAAAACCGTCAGCGCCAACTATAGACAATTAGGCAGGGCGAAGTTCGCCAGGTTAGCTATTACTTATTAGACATATTAAGTATCTTTTGTTTGTGCACGGCTACCAAATCGCAATTACGACTGCTAATATTATTTACATGATCCCAAGTCGTAGTCCCGGGAGATGATTCCTATGTCATTATTTTATTGGGAAAACTTTAGTCAGTAAAGAGTAAAGACTAAACTCACACTAAACTCAGGAACACAATATACGCACTACACAGAGTTAAAGGGAGTAATCTCGCTTGTACTAATGTACAGGAGAATTCTTCTTTTCATTTTGGTCACATGTTCCTCAAAGAAAACTCTTCAGTTCCTTTACTCATCATATCCCTAAGCTTAGTGTGACCTTGACTTTGTAACATAGACCTTGTAACATACCAACAAAAACAACTAACAACAACTTTACCCGTAAAAAAAAGGAAATTAAAAAAAAATTAAAAAAAAATTCGGGATAAAAACTATCCTATAGTTATGTTAATACAGGTTCCTTTCTAACCATATGTTAAATTTCATGAAAATCTGATAAGTAGTTTTAACGTAAAGGAATAACAAATATATTAAAGTCAACATCTTATAGCATCCCACAGGAACATTTTTTCGGGATAAAAACTATCCTATATGTTGATGTAGGTTTTCTTCTAGCATATGCCAAATTTCTTCAAAATCTGATAAGGAGTTTTAGCGTGAAGGAGTAACAAATACATTAAACTCATCATCCATAGGATCCCACAGGAACATTTTTTCGAGATAAAAACCTATCTTGTGTTAATCCAAGTATCCCCTTATGTGTGTGCAAAATTTCATGAAAATCGGTTCAGCAGTTGTTACGTGAAGCAGTAACAAACAAACAAAGTTACAAACTTACACATTTATAATATTAATAAGAAATAAGATAAGATATCTAGGCAACTTACTGTTCATACATGTTTAGATTTAACTTTTTTACTGTTGCATTTAATGAATTTGGAAAAAATATTACTGAAACCAGTACCATCTACTCTCTTTTATAGACATGTATTTAATAGTTTTCATAACTATTTTTTTTTAACAAAAATATAGCAGCAACAGTGCTATCGGTATAATATTTAGTACATATTTTTAACGGAAACAACAATTTTATTTAACAATTTAATGTAAGTAATACTCAAATACATCAATTTTATTTTTTGTACATTAAGTCTAAGTACCAAACAGTATAATGATTTAGTTAGATTAATAATAAGTTTCCACAGGAAACTAATTATTAATCACTTGCATTAATAGTAATTTGATTACGATAGAAGCAACTGAGTCTCCTATGTATGTTTTATAGTTAATATATAAATTAATAGTACCATTAACAATTGGTTTGTGTAAGACCAATATATATAATGTTTTAATTTCAAAACATGAAAATATAGCATATAAATTTTTTGTCATTTAAATGAAGAAAGTTGTGTTAAAATGAAAAGAATAAATATGATACAAGGACATAAATAAACTCATTATTGTACAATACGATATAACCACTCCACTACTACTTACAAAATTGTTTCAAATTAATGACTTTCTATTAACATTCCTTATTAAAATTGATAAATAAACCAACTAAAAAATATTACAAATTGTAAACATTTGTTGTTTAAAGTATTATCTAAAAATTATCTATCCACGTCTCACTAACACAACTAAGTAAGCAAAATTTTGTTCTTTAAAATTGCTAACTCTTGTTTTAATAGCTAATTAAAAACCTTAGCTCTTTTGCTATAAAAATAATAACATTGAAACATGTAGTTAATTATTTGTATTTAAGGATATATTCATAAAGAAAAATAATATCAATAATTTGTATGTACATATTTACATCTTAATTTTAATCTTCACAGTTAATACTATAACACAAGTAATATCAGATTAATAAAAAAAAAACTTATAACATTCCCTACAAGTTTTCAACATTAAAATTCTATTAGGAAATTATTTATGAGAATTGAAATTATCTAACGGACGTTGAGATTGAGAGCCTTATATAGAATAACTGTATGTTGCTACAGTTATAAGAAATATTTTGTAAAAACTTAGATACAAGTTTTTTAATATTTAGTCAGCTACGTAGATCGAAAAAGACAACTGCAACCCATTCTACTGTACATATGAGAAGACTATACAGAATTAAGCGAGACAGAAGAAACAAGAAAACTGTCCTTAATCTCAGAGAACCATTGGGTCTCTGATTTGGCATTGCCTCTGTGCACATGATGCAAGGACTCGCTTCAGTCTGTTTGTAGTCCTTTAGCATCAGCTAGCCGGACACAGGTTCTAAATTTTTCACTCCATTAGCAGTTAGTTCCTGCTTTTGACACCATTCTACAAAGTCATCAATCAGTACAGGCCATGCACCCTCGGCATCATAATTACTCATACCATCATCTATTTGTGTTGCAAAATCTAAAAGAAGGTTCCATGTGTCTTTTGGTATGGATCTTTTATGATGTTCCTGAAAATTAAACAGATATATTATGTGAAAAATTACACCAAGTTAACTTTCTTGAGTAGGCAGTAAGCACTATACCAGTGATTCTCAACCTTTTTTTTGTTGCGGCACATATTTAACGATTTCAAAATTTGTCGGCACACAAAGAAAAAGATAAAATATAAAAAAAACGCGTTGCAAAGCAAATTATAAAATAATTTATTTTTTTGTGGATTTAAATATACTTATATTCATATATTTTTTTTTTCTTTTTAACTGATATAATTTGATAAAATTAACATTATTATATATTTGCAAAATTTGGCAGCACACTTTTGAAATTTGGCGGCACACAAAAGTGCCGCGGCATAGTGGTTGAGAATCACTGCACTATACAATGCACTTACTAAATAACAGAAACAAATATGATTTTTTTTTAAATATTTGTCAACTGGCATGAAGGAGAGTCACTACACAAGTGATTGTGCCACTTTTAGTGAGAGATGGATGATGACTGCTCCTAATAGAATAAAAGTATTTTACATGTTTGACACTCTTAGGGTATATTTAATACAGAAAATACAACAGGTCATTCTCAGATGACAGAGGAGTTTAGATGTAAACAAAAGAAAGCTTTAGCTTGTTCTGTGTATCATTCTTCATTAATAATGTAGAATTATAGATGGCTCAACACACAATTCATTGATGCAAAAACATTTACATGGAACATTTGTGTGAATACATGTGTTATATAAGCTTACCGTTAAGAATTTGCACCATGCATCTAGAAATTTAAATCTGCCACGAAGCACTATATTCCAATATGCTATTGCCATATCTAATTCTAAACCTTTTTGTCCAGGGTTCTTGGCATAATTAAAAGTAAACTGATAGAAATCTTTAAATTTATTGGTGTCTTTTAATTCCAGCTCCAGTGAAGAAAGTTTGGCTTTGAGTTTTTCTATGCTGTCTACTCCGAGTTCTATGAGGCCTGTCGTGAATTCCTCTTTACTGAATTCACATTGCACTGCCGCCTTACATTTCCACGCAATTATAAGGACCAATATTGATTCAGGACACAAATTCAGGTCTTCTAGAAATTTCATAACACCATCTACAGTGATTTTATCTCCTTCTTGTTGATCTCTGTATTTGTTGAACAGTAGATCTAGCTTCTTTCTGTCCACTGACGCTTTCACTGGGTCTTTGTAATATGCATCAGGGTTCTGAAAATAGTTATCACTAGCTATGTCCAATTTCCAATCGTTTTGTGATAAACAAAAAATGGCCGTGCTCTCACTTGTTTGTGTAAAAAGGACGAACTTTTTTACTTTTTCTTTCTGTGATGATTTTAATTTATTCTGTAAAAAACGTAATAAAATTATAACCTCGGTATACGTTCATCTGTCAAAATTGATTTATTTTGTCCAAATTGAACGGTTTCGAAACAGATTTTTTTATTTATTACTCAAAATAATATTAGATACGAACCATTTTTACCAAATTTTGTTAGTCCTATTGATGACTTTCACTAATTTCACTATTGTTTCGACATCGAAGAAACGAAATAACAATCAAAGTCCAACGACACTTATTTTTTTTTTAAATTTTCATTCTTCTTTCTTGAAGCTAAGCTATTCGCAGTTATGTGATTGACAATAATTACCAACTTAGAAAATTATTAACTTATAACTTAACTAGCTAGTGCCCGCGACATCGTTTGCGTTGCGTAGTTCTATTTAATCAAAGTGATTTGTTATTGTTTGCTTACAGTGTGACGAAATTACGATTTCCCGTAGGAATGAGCAATTTTACCGCTATAAATAGTATTCTAAATGTTTTTTTCCGAATGGATCTCTTACAAACTTAGAGAGGGGTGGTAAACACGTATAGCACACTATTACATTTTGTCAACAACACGCACACTTAGACAAAAATTAGTGATGTGATACATGGCATCAAGTGATATTGAAAAAGTTATGAATGAATGAACAAAGTGTTGCCGTTCACAAATCACAATTATTAGTTTTTAAATAAAATTAAATACTTATGTATAATTTTAATACAGTTAAATGATTATAGAATAATGTAATAAGGTTTTTTTTTGGAAATATATATATACATACTAGGAATACTAAAATATATGCCATACGAGTAGTACCTACACAATAAAGTTTAAAATGTTAACAGTCTAGCGTCGATTGTGCTGGCCAATTCAACTGCAAAGCAGTATGACACTTAACATACTAAAATTTATTTGAAATTCTAACTACAAAAAACTTTAATAATAATATTTTTCAAGTGTATGTATGTATGTAGATTTCTATATTCCCCGCTACAGCCTAAACGGCTGGAAGGATTTTAACGTATGTGGTGTCGTTAGATTCATCTTGACAGCGCGAGTGACACTAGGTACCTACATATGAAAAATAAAAAAATGAAAATAGCAGATTTCGGACCCCATATTGAGTATTGTGAGGTATTTTTTTTTTATTTAACAAACCCATCATGGTACAGTGGGGTATCAAAATGAAGGGGTTTAAATTCCAAAAGTATAATAAATAACTTGTTAAATTAAAATGAGATTTACAACGTTTAACGAAAATAAATTACTTAGAAATAAAAAAATTACAAGTTGTGAGAGGTACTATATACATTCTAACTGGGCCACTTATTTATAAAATAAACTAAAAGTCTGAAATAAAATAATAATGATCAAAAAAACAATAAACCCGAAGGCAAAACATAACTAATAACTGAAAAGGGAAAAACAATCATTCTGGTTCAGACACTCGTCTGAGACAGACCTCTCGCTCCTTACAATTAGCCTTTTGCTATTGTAATAAGCGCCCAGCGCCGCTCCGAGAACAATAGCATTGTCCTTTTAAA
>LUGF01047328.1:95107-106491 GCA_001625245.1 Calycopis cecrops
CCGTCTGCACCTGCCGCTGTATCAGTTAAGAAAAATAAATAAAATAAGTCGCTTAGAGCCATCACACACATACTACTTTTAGCATCGGCGATTGGCGATTTAGTCGTTTTTTAGAAGATGAATGAAGAGTCCAGACGCTCCCCAGCGCAAACTTAAAAACGCCGACCGCGGCGATTTAAGGTACAACCACACGTCGCTAGCGACACCACTGGTTTCTATGAATCTATATGAAATCGACGACGCGGCTGCCGTCCGCAGTGTCGCCACGCTCGGAATTGTTCCTTTAGTCGCAAAGCGACTGCGAGTATTGTGTATCAAGCATCGGAGCAGTCGCTTAACTCGTGATGCAGAAAAGATGCAGTCGCTTGATGTGCTGCCGCCCTTATCTGAGCTATTGTTGCTTCCTGCCACCCGCAAGACATTGTCAAATGTCTAGTTTGTCGACCTGCTACAGTACCTAGCCGTCGAAACCGCCTCCACTACATTGAAGACGCGTAGTGGGGCGAGGGTCAGTATACTAATCATAATAATAAAAATAAAGTATTACCTATACGTTTTTCAAGCAATACTATTCTAAACTTTATGAGAACAATAAAGTACGCAAAAATGCTTTTTTTTAGTAATCAATTTGAAAGATTTAAAAAAGAAATTTAAAAGATGCCACCGAAAGCTACTTATAAAATAAATAATACAATAAAAATAAAATACTTATTGCAATTAAACAAATAGGCTGTAGTAATGACCAATGTGATAATAGATTGACAAAATTTTCCGAAAAATATTTTTTTTCCTGATTTATGTTTTTGTAACAATAATATGTATTTCATTATCATGTGCTTTATTTTCTCACCCTTTGCCGTCTTTACACTTTTTTTCCTCTTGATTTCCAAAATAATAAGCTGGCAACCCTAGGCAAAGAACCTAAACAGCTGGATCCGAGCCTCGGGCCTGTGCAACTTAACTTACAGCAGCAACAACTTGCCGCTGGCAAACTTTTATATTATGAGCACCTGCTTGCTATTCGTAGAAGTTAAACAGAGAAAGAAACAACCGTAGAAGTTGGCAACAGCTAGTGTCCGATCCCTATGCAGCCGCAGGTTTGTTCTCTATTCCATAAAAAAAACTATGAGCAGCTGCTTGCCACCTTCATAAGCTACTATCTGCTACTTTACGCATGCTACTTTTAACATCGGCCATCGGCGACTTACCCGCACCGTACATTTAAAAACGCCAAACACTGTGATTTAGTCGCTTTTTGTATGTTGCGCGGAGTAGCGAGTGTTGCTGATCAAACATCTGTGTAGTCGCTAGAGAAAGAGCAGCGAAGCGCAGCGAAGCAAAGCGACCCGCCCGGTAGGGAAGACGCGCAGATTCACGCGACTGCTCGGAAAGTCGCTGGAATGCTCCAGAAGTCGCGAGAATTCGATAGTAAGTACTATAGTAATGAAAATAAAGTTGAAATTCATATGACACATAATCTGCGCTCCGCTTCGCTGCCCTTCGCCGCTCTTTTGGTGTGAGTTGACCCCAACTCGACTGAACGTTCAGGCCTGAGAGTCACTAAATCATGATTCAGCATCGATGCAGTCGCAAGATCGTCGATGGCCCATGCTAAAAGTAGCGTGTGTGCTGTCGCCTTTATGTGGCTATTTTAGGTTGGCTAAAAACTATGAGCAGCTACTTGTCATCTTCACAAGCTATGACTCACATGCATCTCCAACTTGTCGACCTCCTGCAGCACCCAGCCGACGGAGCCGTCCCCACTGCACACGAGCACCCGCAGCGGGGCGAAGTGCCGGAACAGGCGCAGCCCCAGCCGCGGGCCCGCGCCGCTCAGCTCGAACACCTGCGCCGGGTTCAGCAGCTGACGGAAGCGCCGGAGGAACTTCACGCCCTGGTTGTCGCCTGGTAAAGGGAGCGTTCAAGTATTAATTATTGCAATATTTGAAGATTTTTGAATCTCCCTCGTCTCCATGTAACGCGCATCGTTGTTGTGTAGCCCCCCCCCCTCTCCCTCCCAAAACGTTACGTAGCACATAACTCAGCATATTTTTACTTAAATTGAGTAAAAAAACGTCTCCAAATTTTGCCCACTTGGAAAAATTTGGACAATTGAAATTTAAAAAAAAAAAAATGTTTCGTAACACGTTAATCCAGTCCCCCCTCCCGCCCCTTAACGTATCTTAACGTTTTACAAGAGGAAATTGCTTTACGAAATACTTGAACGCACCCATAGGAACGTTTGAATGATGAGTTACGATACCGTTAGCGATATAAAAATTAAGCCCCTCTCAAAAAACAGAAAAGGAACAGAGAAATAAAAAACCGTAGAAGAACCGTAAAAAAATCCTTTCTCTTACCTTGTCAAAAAAGTAATATTTAAATATTGATTTATCGAAGTGGGTTACTTTTTCATTTTAATTTATTAATTATGGACTTTAAGTGAAACATAAATTGACTTTAAAGATATTTCATAATATTTGTTTAGATTAAAAACAAAAACATTTACTTAAGAAATGATTGACATCACAATTATTTTCATTATAAATATTTATGAATTATTTGCGGAGAATGATGAACACCATGAGTTCCCTAGCACTAGGCATCAAACGGGCGGCTTACCATCGTCCAACCAGACCGGGATCAACCTTTTGGGATGAGAATGAGATGGGTACACGAGCGCTATGCTAGCTTGGGCTGGCAGCCCGCAACACCATATTCTCACCAGGAACCTCACTATTTATCGCTGAACATGTTCATCGCTCCAGCCTACGACGACTTAATCGAATGCTAGAGACATTATACATTGATTGTTATCTGTGATCATCTCATCATAAAATGCTAATTTCGAGAGCATCCTCAAGTCCTATAACAATTGGTGGGTTATGCCCAATGTGTCTGACCTGATCGCGAGTTGACGAACACGATGAGCGGCGAGGCGTTGGGCGGGCGGTCGGGCAGCCAGCCGTCGTCGGGCCCCACCGAGTGGAGGCGCGTCGGAGGTACCACGGAGGCGCGCGCGGGGCCGAGGCCGCACGCCGCGCGCCAGTTGGGCCGGCAGCCCGCGTGCACGCACTTGCGGCACCAGATGCAGCGGAAGTCTTGTAGTCTACAAGTAACGTTTTTAATTATATTTAGTGCCATTAATTTCATCTTTACTACACAGTATAAAAAAAAGTCGCTATCAGGCAGTCTAAACCGTGTGTCTGTATGCTTAGATCTTTAAAGTTACGCAACAGATTTTGATGGGTTTTTTTATATAGATAGAGTGATTCAAGAGGAAGGTTTATATATATAATTACTTCATTTTTGAAATCCGAAATCCACGCGAGAGAAGCTGCGGGCGGAAGTTAGTATCTCTATATACCTGATGAGAATGATTATTTTTGTTCTACTGTATGTAAATTTGCAAAATTAACGTTTATTTATTTATTTTATTGATTGCTCTTTATTATTTAATATGTAAGTTATCATACTCCCCCGATTACGGCTCGACCGATTCTCATAAAATTGTGTGTGGTCCAACGTCTATGTACTTTTCATGTCGATATTTCCACGGGATCTAATCCTAAGCGGGTAAAACCGTGGAGCGCAGCTAGTCTTATATATAAAATTCTCGTGTCACAATTTAAGTTACCATACTCTTCCGAAACGGTTAGACTGATTCTCGAATCTCGTGAAATTTTGTGTGCATATCGGGTAGGTCTGAGAATCGGCTAACGTCTATTTTTCTTCTAGATGTTTCCACGGTATCCAAATCCGTGTAAGGCGATGTTGAAAAAGTAATTTTAGAAGTCTTTTCAATGTTTTTTAATTTTTTTGCTTGTCTGTTTGTCAGTTTGTCCAAGCTAAATCAGGTGTAAATACTAAGTTTGGTCAACATCTAGAACACTTTTTGCTGCAGGAAAATTGCTTATTCCAACGAGAAATTCAGTAATTATTTACTTTTCACTTTGATTATAATAGAACTATGCTACGCAATCGAATCGCGGGCACCAGTTAGTACATAATACTTATGACATTTTAGTGTTGATATGGGTGATAGGGACACGGTGTCAAATGGAAAGGATCGATTATTTCAGGTATCGAGTACATTTTTAGGGGCCTGTGCTTCTGAAAAGTGAGAAGAATTTTTAGACTAAGAAACAATCAGATTTTAAAACAAGTTTCTGAAAGTGCTCTCTTTGATTATCTCGGTACACCCCAAAATGTGCTCATTGAGTAAAAGTATCGAAATACAAAGTAGCGAGTACAAAAGTATTAGCACGGCATCAAGTTAGTTACTACACTACAAATTCTTAAGAGCACAGCTCTTGTCGGTGGAGTCCCTTCCAAATGTCCCTGTCCTCTGTTAATCTTTTCAGCTCCTCGTACGTCCCGACGTTAACCTCCTTTAGTTGGTCTACATATGCCCTTCTTGGCCTCCCTCTTCCTCTCCGCTTTTATTTGTCCATCCACAATAGTTATAATGCGATCGTCGTGCCGCACTTGGTGGCCAAACATCTTTCCTCTTCCCACTTCCAGCGCCTTCAGCAGAGTTCTTTTCTCTCCTACAAGTTCTAAAATCTCATCATTCCGTTTTCTTTCCTTCCAGCTAACTCTCTCCATCCGCCTCCAGCACTACATTTGAAAAGCTTCCAGTCTTTCCGCGTCTCGTTTCAGTAACGTCCATGCCATCAAGTTAGTTAAGCAAGTATATTTTTTCATGTCACTGGGCGGCGAGTGATGCTGTCGTTGATTCGTAAGAAGTAGGACACAAGTGAAACGCTTGCCTGACGTATGCTAACTGTTGACTAAAACTACTTTGTGCCCTACTTGAACCCCATTAATTCTACAATATACACACCGATGCATCTTCAATTCGTCATCATTCACACACACCCGTCTTGCATACCATACAGAAACTCATTTATAAAGGTATTTAACTCTACATACATATTAAGCTCTGGACGTCATAAATGTTTAACGAGAATAAATTAGATATATATGTTAAGGAAATACCCCGTTTTCAATTTGTCGAGCGTAACGTACCGACTTCAAACGCTCCGCTTCATGAGGCGTGTAATAGATTGTGGAGAAAAAGAGCCCTTTACCGTCAGTTGTGCCTTATTTCCCAAGGGCCTACAAGATTACTTACAACATCGGCAGGATCGATGAAATTCGAGTCGTGGTGGTTTTGACAGAAACATATTTTTAATGCCTTTAGGAAGAGGTAGTGCCACGCTGTATGCATGTATGTAGCCGAATTGGGCTGGCACGACTGGGGAGGTACCTCTCGCTTACACGAGACTGTCGCGTTTCGTGCGGTGTGTAAGTAGCCGGTGGCCCATGGAGGTAGGAGGAGGATGGAGGGCATCACATCTGCTTATCTTTATGCGGATGTCTACGGGCGTCGCTAGTCATGAAAATGGGCTCCGAATGATTGTTTGCCCCCGTATACCATTAAAAAAAACGCCCATAGGCTCAAGGTAGCTCAAGGAAACACCTTTTGGTAAAAAACGGCAAGGCTTCAAATAGGCGGGACTTCCAAGAACTAGAGGTCCAAAAAAAGGGAAGTGATAAGAAATCCAGTCTGACACCCTTAAGGGGTTAAGGTTTGAAAACGCTAATTATAGGAGGGAAACGGCCAGCCGAAGTCACTTGGTGACTACGTCAAGCATCTGCGTTGTGCAGACAAGTCGTCCTCTTTTCTTCTTCGCCATTGACGTGCCTCCGGAACCTCACAAACGACTTTAAAACGGGACAGTGTTGGTATTGCTGTTACTTTGGGGCGGTATCATTTAAGCGATACACTTCCCTATGCCGCCCCATTGCAGCTGCCACTGGCACTACTTCTTAGAAAGTTTAATTTGTTACTGTCTATCACAGTCATCACTTATCATCATGTTTATTATTGGTCTCCCTGAATTAACGGTTCAACGTTCATAAAAAAGTAGCCTAGATACAAAAACATTTTCTGCTCATCTGCGACGACAAGCTTCAATATTTTGCCGCATGACATTTCAATTTCCACGTTGAACACGTTTCAACATTAAGCGTCACTTGCATTCGCCATTTTGTTTTTTATTTCCCGCGCCCAAGAGGCCCTCGTGCCGGAGCACTACAAGAAATGACCTTTAGAACGTTTTTCATTTCACAAACATAATGGCTGCATTTAAACCGAGCTCGTATTTCTGCATCTACATAAACAGCAGGTGCTCAAGCTATTTATAATCACCAGCCTCTTATTGTCCACAGGTATACAAGAGCAAGATATACAAGAGCAACTTAACATTATTGTACGTGTCATAAGTATGTGATCTTTGAAACATAAGAACATAAGACTTTTTTTTTATATTCTCAAATGTGTCTATACCTTAGGCAGGCGTCCACAAAATGGCTGTTCCATAGGTAATCTATAATGCTCCTGACGTGCGCTGAGTAAAAAGTTTTAATGCAGATAAGTATCTGTTTCCTCACAACTTAGGTATTCTCTGGCATAATCTAGAAATGAAATATTTAATTCTTTTTTTTGGAGAAAACCAACTTAATTATAAAGACAAAAAAAACGCTCTCTCTGTCTCTACACTAAATTTTAATAAATGAAAATAAAATACCAATAAAAATGCCACAATACAGTTCCTAATACACAATATAAACTACAGACAATCGTGATATAATACGCTTCTCACACTCGGCTAATGATTGGAAGATGAAATAAATCGAGGCGAGAGCGTTTCCTTCCTCGTGTCTCCACCGGGACACGTCGCCAGCTCCCCGATAGTGCTCGGCTCGGGGTAATTGTGCACGTCGATAAACTCGGCGATCGGGGAAGTGGGAGCGTCTCGTGTACGAGTTACAATCGTGTTAACGATCATCTATTAATCTAATATTGGAATTATTTGAAACTAGCTTTTCTCCGCGGCTTTGAAGCCCTTCAAAAAATATCAATGAACATTAGAATTTCAATATCTGCCACAATAACTTGTTTGACTTTCTAAAAAAATATTCTTTAACAAAAAGTATCCGATGTCATTTCTAATACCTGCAGGAATATGTGTATAAAGTTTCATGATCGGTTGAGTAGTTCTGCCGTGAAAGCGTAACAAACAAACTGACGTTCATATTTATAATATTAGTAAGATTTCTGAAGTTTAGCATGGACCAAACTCAGTTGGTCCATGCCAATATTTCAGATTTGATAAGAACAAATCCTCTCTATAGAACACCGATTCCATCCAAGGATGATCCGTGAGGCTATTGAAATTAGAAAACATCCAAATTTCAATAGAGCAGAGGGCTGTACTTCCTTCCGTTTGAGACACAGTGATAACAACAAAACAAGCGTTATAATCTTGCAGTTTGCAAGATTAGTATTTATGCGTTAATCTGAAGAAATAAAAAAATTATTAATCTTCCGGTACTAACTTATAAAATCAGTACATCGGACACCTCATGCCACCAGTGACCGTGGTTGATGTGTATATGAAATTATTAGAAGAAAAAAAAATTCAAACACCTTGACACTATGTCACTATGTTAAGTTAAGCACATTGTAGAAGAGAAAGACAAAAATTAATTTAGGAATTTATGGGATTAACTAATTGCAGGAAAAGGGCTTGCCCTGCAAGTACCTAATAGGCGTGGACATTCAATATTTAATCACTCTTTCGGAGTATCACAAAGAGCCAACAACAACAAAAACAAATCTTTTAATGAGGCCCAAATTGGGAAAACAGAGAGTGCCAATTATCACAGTCCTATCAAAGCTGTCTTGTAACCAAAATCCTCTAAAACTTGAACGGTTTTAATGAAATTTTCTGTGCGTATTTGATACGCTTGAGTTTGATCGTTAAGTAAGTTTATATTTTTGATTTTATGTTTCCATGGAACCGAAACTAACGCGTGAAATCACGAGGCGCAGCTAGTCTAAATATTATGATAGAAAATGTCTATAGCAACTGTTTAGAATTCTCTGAGAAAGGTTTTGAACAAAAAAAACATGGTAACTAACAATTTTATGTTTATTACTACCCTTTTTTTGATATGGTATGTTTGTGTAGGTAGGTATATATAAGTCGAACTCCTTCGACTTTCACTGATTTTATAGTTTTTTTTGAATATATGACGTCCGAATAACTAAAACTGCTGCAGTTGCGGGCGCTACTCGACCCTGTAGACTTATCCGGCGTCTGGAACCGTAAAATCTGAATTTTATTTTTTAGCAACATAAAGTAAGTAAGAGATAATCCGATATCGCATTACAGACGTTGGCTCAATGGGAGTAGAAGGTTAGGAGAGCAATACACAATTATTTGCGTGGATCAGAACGCTTAGACTTCATTTACCCCCGTCTACTATAAAATGTATGATTACTGATACCGGTGTTACAGGCTAACGCGACCCCCTTATTTCTGAATTGCCACCCCCTCCAGTTTCCCCATACGGCGGGGAGGGGGGCAATTGCCGCCCCCCTCCGCTTTGTCCGCTCCGGGCAACACTAATTAGGTCACTATCGCCCGCATTTGTAATTGCACGTGCTAACAAGTTGCATTTTTATTTCTAGAAAAGAGCTAATGAGAAGGTCTATATTATATTTTCAAGTCTAGGTCACACAGAACTGAAACGCCAAACGAAATGGCTGGTCTTAGAGTTTAGCCGTTCACCTATAATTATTATCAGTACAGCACACTCTACTACAAAAAAACTATTAAAACCGTTTTCATCAAACGCAGGTAAAAGTAGTAACTTTGCTTACTGTATTCGTAGCCGTGCTACGCGTTTGCTACGGGCTAACAATACAACAATGTGCTGCGAGGCGATCGCAACATCTTTGTTTCAATTTGTAGCAGTGTTTTATAGAGTAACATAAAACAGTCTTTTTAGGGTTTCGTACCTAAAAGGTAAACGGTACCCTTTTACAGAGCCTCCGCTGTCCATCCGTCTGTCACCAGGCTGTATCTTATAAGCCGTGGTAGCTAGAAGGTTGAAATTTTCACAACTTATGTATTTACTTTGCCGCTATAACAACAAATACTAAAAATAAAAAAATAAACACTTGGGCGGGTGCCCATACAATAATGGTACGGAACCCTTCGTGTGCGAGTCCGACTCGCACTTGGCCAGTTTTATATTTAGTATAAGATAATACAATGCTGTAAGGTGTTTTATTACATATTTTCGCTGTTATAAATTCAATAAAAAGTTGTAATTTTACGAAACGAAGACCTTGTAAGCTTGTTTAATTGGTTCTAGATATATTACTTCTGTATTTTTTGTAGTCAAAGGTTGTTCTTCTAGCGTAATTATGTATGTATATAGATTTCTACGTTCTCCGCTACTGCATAAACTTCTTTAGATATCGTTAGATTCATCTAGATAACGCGAGACACTGACTATATATTGAAACATATTTCAAGCGCATTATTGCTTTTCAATTTGATGTCGAGTTATCAATCATCACTTCTGCCTATATCAGTAACTAATAAACCAAGCAGCTTTTTATGAAACATTTTCATTGCAATAAATGCAATTAAATTGTCATACTTAATTTAAAAAAATAAAAAAAGAGGAACCTGTAAGTTTGTATCTTTGGCCATTGTTAAATTTTTTGTTTTTTTTTAACAGTATAGGGGAAACGAGCTCTCTGAGCTATTTCCATGACTACCGACTTCCATAGACATCCGCATAGAGGTTGTATATATCCGTTGCCCTCCTTTCCCCCCTCATGGGCTACCTAAGAGTACCTCCCCGATCGTGCCGCCCTAAACCAGCTGCATGCATCCATACCATGAGGCACTACCTTATTTATCTAGTTATTCTCCAAGGCCTTTAAGTTGCAGTATTTAAAACAGCACAGTAAAGTAACTAAACAATCACAAGTCCATTGTTATGAGTAATATTAGCGTTCACTCAAGACAAGAGCAGACATTCAGCTGAGACAATGCCACACTCAGACAAAGGGATCGAGACCGAGAAGAAAATGTCCCATTGCAATTGTTACCTAATTATTTATTTCCCGAATACTAATTACCATTCTGACCAAGAAAACGCAGTAACTACATTTTTAAAATTTTAGGCGAATTAACGAGCAATCGGCGCTACTACCGGACGCACATTAACATCCGCATTGCCCCACCTTACCCCATCCCCCTAAGGGGCCACCGGCTACTCACAAACAACATAGCCATCGCTTTGTAGACGTACCTGCCGGTCGAAGCCCAACCTGACCTCACTTTTTTTATAGAAGGAGGGTAATCACGACAATTATGCAGAACTAGCTGCGCCCCGCGGTTTCGCTCGCGTAAATTTAGATCCCGTGGAAAATAGAAAATCATCCCATAGGAACATTTTTTTTAGGATAAAAACTATCCTGTGTTAATTCAAGTTACCCTCTACTTGTGTTCCAAATTTCATGATATTCGGTTCAGCAGTTTCTGCGTGAAGGAGTAACAAACAAACAAATATACCTACAAACTTTCGCATTTATAATATTAGTAGGATTCTGTGGGCGTCGAAACAGATCATTCACACACACATAACCATAAAATGAGACCAGATCTTACTGACAAACTAACATATCTATAATCTGTTCTCCAACACAATACTCAGCGAACCTTCACAGTAGAGTAACACGAGAACTCAGAACTCGGTCAAGCAACAACACGATAAAAGAAAACAACCTGCCACGTGTGAACAATATCGAGCTTCTGGAATGTTCTGGTGGAGCCTCGTGCAGTCACTGAGGCGCGCTGAGGCGAGCCAGCGTATCGGCGTGCCATCTGACGGGCTTTGTGCTTACCCTTCAATGTCATATTGTTTTGAGCTGACTTTGACTGCTCCTTTGTTCCCGTATGTCCCAAATGGGAGAAATACACGTACGTGAAATAGAATCCTATTAATATTATAAATGCAAAAGTTTGTTTGTTTGTTTGTTTGTTGTTTGTTTGTTTGTTTGTTTGTTACTTCTTCACGCAAAAACTACTGAACCGATTTTCATGAAATAAGGCACACACGTAGAGAGTAACATGGATTAACACATAGGATTATATAATTTTTATCCCGAAATAATGCTCCTGTGGGATGCTATGGGATGAATTTCCAAAGGATCGAACAATTTACACGGGTGCAACCGCGGGGCGCAGCTAGTCAAGTATACGTATGTTATTTCTTAAATTTGAATGTAACACGTTATAATAAACTAACAACTTTAAAGATTTCTTATACTGGTTTATTTCAGTATTTCACAATGCTAACATTTCATATGCTTATTATAGCAACTGCGGTCGCGGGTGGAAGTTTTAATAATATTTGTTACTAGCTGTGCCCCGCGGTTTCACTCGCGTTTAATTTCTAAGAAATCCATATAAACTTCAACACCCTATTTCACCCCTTAGGGGTTGAAT
>LUGF01047328.1:107310-124013 GCA_001625245.1 Calycopis cecrops
ACGGGCTACTTAGACACCGCACGAAACGCGACAGATCAGCTATCACTTTACGCCTGTTTCGTATAAGCGAGAGGTACCCCGGCCGTGGCGGCTACGTGCATGCACGCACCACTACCCTTTACTAAAGTTTGTTAATTAATTGTTAATTCATACAGTTATTAAATAGCAAATTCATATTTTCATCGCCTAACACCGCTAAGAACTTCTCTCTTCAAAATCTTGAATAACAATTCGTGTGGTTTGCGATATGCGCTCCATCTTGCGCATATCTGGTTTGCTCAGGCAGCGGCGGCCGATCGACAAACTGTCTGAGCCTCGAGACTCTGTTTACTCACGCGAGCGCTTGTCGACTTGCGAGAGATAAGTCACTTAAGTTTTTAGCTTCGTTCATTTAACATCTAATACATCTTTCAGTAAGAGGTACCTCCATGATGCTCTGCGGTCGAATTGGGCCGGCGCGACCGTGGAGGTACCGTAACATAACGTACGGTACGGGCAACGCGCCTGATTTACTTTTTTGAGGATTTCTATGGACGTAGATAGTCTTCAAAGAACTCCTAATGCTCGTTTGTCTCTTTATACTATAATAGTTCTAACATATGGGAATGGATACTGTCAGGCCTTTTATGTCGAATATGTTTCAGTACTTCTGTTTTGGAGGCACGCTGATTCTCAAGATTTGATCGTCCATTATTTTTTATTTCACACTCCTTTCGAAAATCTCCTTTAGGAGCACTGCATGCTCAAACGTAACCTTACAAGCCAGGATATAGAGATAAAACTTGTTTTTTTATCAACTCGGATCTAATTTTTAACAGTTTTTATAATACTTGAGTATAATGAGAGAGAGAGAGAGTAGTAGCAGTAATTTTCAGGCTGTAAGGATAGAAATCTTCATACCTACAATAGTAGATTGTTAACCTAGGGAGCAAAACACTATTTTTCAGGCGAGAGTGTTTTTTGAATCCAGAGCAGAGCGAAGGATTCTAGAGTAGAGAATCCTGAGCACAGCGAGGGATTCAAAGTACTCGAGCTTCAAAAATAGTGTTGCTCTCGAGGTGAACACTCTACTTTTCATCGCCCTCTATGAGAAAATGAGTACTGCAACTAATCATTTTTATAACATTGTTAGCGTCCGATACAATACTCTCTGATGTTAATTTATATTCATATTCACTACTTGACTGAGATGTACTCATTTTCAATTAATAAGTAAAATTACAAGTTTAAATAATTTAATAAGAAGCCATAAGGGCAGCGATTTGTTCATACAATGTTCGAAATGGTGTGGCTACACGGGTGTCATGGCCTCATGACATCAAGGTCACCTTGACGTTATGACTCCATGACACCCGTGTGGCCGGATAGTAATTAATTTCTTATCTGGTCATTGGGGCTTTGACACACGATTTTATCCACGTTCCAAATTCAAATCACTTTCCATCCCTAGGGATCAAAGAGCTATTTTGCTCCCTGTTTACGAGGATCAAACTACCCCTTTTCGAATAGATATGATGAAAATATACATAAATATGCTCAAAACATTCGCATTCTATCGGGGACTACCTATATTATATCAGGGACTCGTTCATTGTGGACGTTCTATCATATTCTACGTGGATATTTATGTCAAACGCAATAGAATCCGTTAAAAGAATCCTAATCATGAGCAACATTTGCGTAAATATATGAAAACTTTTCTATTTCTAAGATTTTTCTATTTAATTCTAAAACTTAAAGCTAAGTAAAATAACAACAAACACCTTCCCGCGCTACTTTCCACGGCTTGAATTATATCTTCCGAGATTTTCCCGCCTTCAAGCGTTTAAGCTCACAGCGAAAATGCGAAAAGATTTATTTAAATACGCAAGTAAATACGTGCGGCGGTAAGTCTTGGACTTTACAGATGTGTTAGAGTAACATCTTCAGCTTATATTTTACCATAAGGTCGCCTCTTGTACATAGTTTAACTTATATCTTATAACATTGTTTGTTTATACAAGGTGGATACAAACCAAAGGCATTAAATTAAACCACATGTACTATAAGTACCTACTGTTAATCGGAGACCATTAAAAAAAAGTTTACGACAAGTATACGAAAATACTTTTTTCAAACAAGTTAAATAGCGAAAAAATAAGGAAAACTTGTAAACACTCTTTATACGCGCCGCCGCGGCCGCTCGGTAAGGTCGCTAAGCCTCGAACGGGGTGAATGACCCCGACGGACTATAGGCGGCCGCGAGCTCGAACAGCTGATGGTACAGAGTGTACGAAGTGAGAAAAAACTTTAAAAAATTCCTGTGGCTAAACTATTGCTCCGATTGATCTGATATTTGTTGTGTAGCCTGTAAATTATACTCTAAATATGTAGTTTAATTTAATGCCTCTCGGTTGTATCCACCTTGTATATTTGTGTACACAATAAAGAATCATGAATTCAATCAGTCAGTCATAATTAACAGGTCTCCCGTTAGACATACATTTCTATGGCCCCTCTGCTCCTGATGATAATAGTTATATTGGTTATTATAAATACTCATATCGATGCATTTATTCCCCCCATGGTATAAGAGGACAAACGAACAGTCGGAGTCATTTTCATTACTACCAACGCCCATAGGCATCCACATGGAGGCTATACAGTTGCGCCACCCTCCGTTCTCCTCCCTCCTACACGGGCTACCCGCTACTTACACACCGTACGAAACTCAACAGCACACTGTCGCTTTACGCCGGTCTCGTGTAAGCGAGAGGTACCTCCCCAGTCGTGCCGGCCCAATTCGGCTGCATGCAATCATGCAGTGTGGCACTACCTCTTGCTAAAATATAAAATGCATATCGCCCATCAGCGGGAGAGAGAGTGGCCAGTCCGCCTTTCGACGCCTTTCGTTTCAATACAACGTCCTTTCCTTTACCCCCTTCAATCAATCAATCAATCAAATATACTTTATTGTGCATATTACAAAATACAGAAAATAAAATATTAAAATAAGTAACATTAAAAAGTAATTAATTAAGACACACAATGGTGGCCTTATTACTTGGACAGTAATTTCTTCCAGGCAACCATCGCGTCGCAAAAAGGACCGACTCCTAAATTGAGGTAAGGTGGTGCAAAATCGTAATATGCAATGTATCACAAACACACATACATACAAAAGAAAATATATATACATATGCCTCTTTAGAAGGGGGTAAACGTTGCATTGAATGGAATATTTTTATAATAAACATATATTTGGAAGTGGGTAAAGGGGGAGCGTGTGACATGAACCCCCCCTTGTCATTATTGTCTGCCGAGACTTGTGCCAGGGTGATTGGCACACGCACCTCACTTGTGTGCAGACATCGGCAGGTCCACGTAAAGGAACTCGCGAGCTACTCACCGGAGCACGGAGCCGCAGGTCTTGTCGCACACATCGCACTTGGGCGCCACGGGCAGGTTGCCCTCCAGCCACTGGTGAGGCATGATGATGTTCTGGGAACAATATACAAGTTACAGTAGCCTGGATGAAGGAAGTGTCGCTTCCGAAATAGGTCCAGGGACCACCAGGCTTCTAGGTAGCATACGTAAATATATTCCCCTGTGTCAACGAAAAAAAAGGTAACGCATCTTGCATGACCATAATACGTATGTTAATCAGCACAGAGTTAAATACCCTGTAAACTGATATAATTACTCTGTATTTGTTGTTGTGTTCTGTTAAACTACTATTCATTTACCAACATGCTGTATAAAAAATATGAGTAATGGCTCGTTCTGAGAAATTGAGTTTAAATTTGTACGCAATATATGTAGAATCCGAGCCAAGGATTAATTTTGTTAAAGCGTTGCTTTTACCAAATTGGATGGCCGCTCATCGCAATAACATTTCAACGGCTTGAAACATGCAGTGCAGTAGCATTACAGTCCAATCCGACTTTCGCGAGCGTGTTGGTTTGCTCAGATAATTTGTGGCTTGAATTTATCTTTGCAATGCTGTCACAAAGCGATCACTGTTCTCCTGCCTTTGAATAAAAAATAATAAAATCTAAAAAATCTCTGCCGCCACATTTAGCATTTAAACAGTATAAACAGTTGAATGTTTTGAACAGTGAATTTGTTAACAATTTACTGGAAACGTGATGATATTAAATAAGAAAAAATCTAACACTAAATTAAATAAAAAATCAGGTTGTTTCAAATATCCTACACAATAGTGATAGTCACATTATCAAGACGAATCTAACTACAAATCATGCGTTAGGCTTCGTGGAAGCGTTCAGTCTGTACCAGGGAAAATAGATACTTACATACGCTCAAAAACACTACAATCATTTTTATCGCCGGATAATAAAGATTCGATCTCCATTAAAGCGTAATAGTCGAGGCCGTAGTGCGTGGACCAGGCGGCCATAAACTGGAGGCGATCACGGATTTACGAGCCGAAGTGATCCAGCCGGCCGCTTGAGATAACCGATTAGTTTTATTTAACGCCCGCCCCGGTATCGGGCCCTAACACTTATACTTATTGAGTGTTTCTTCTTAAGTGATATCTTTGTACCCGATTACGTCAGAATGGGTAATGTTTTTAGATTGTATGTATGTGTGAAAGTATGTATGTACTGCATAAAATATGTGCGTGTGATAGTAGGGCGTAGAACCAGCTGCTATCCAAGGTATTTCCAAATCAATACGACTTAAGGTTCAGCAATAAAAGAGTATTAAAAGGTCGGCAACGCACGAGCATGACTTTCCAGATCTCTATGAGTGGTATTTTCTTCCTACCGTATATGAAATCAGACTTTTCAAATGAGATTGACAATATCAATACCATCACATAAAAGTGACCGATACATAATCTCAATATTTCCAACCTTTCTGAACATTTCTACCGTGTGTTGTAATTACACACACTATAGTTTGTTTCTCCCTCTTTAAATATTTAAGCGTCCTGCGTGATTACGGGAGCCACAATTAGTCTGAGCCGAGCGTTATTTCCCGGGGGTCCGTCTGACCTCAGCGCCGTCCATCAGATCGCAAGGTCAGCTGCTATCTGCTCCGTCTTGGGGCCTTTTGAGGCTTAGACAGACCTTTACGCGTAGACAGACGTGGCAACTGGAAATGTTGTTAGCATTTCCGTTGATTGAAACGAAGATGTGACAGGATGTCGACGGCTTTAGATGCTGAATGGGATCCCTTGTCTTCGTTGTTCAAATGTATTTTGAAATTCCGACTTAAAAGGGATACAGACCTAAGATAGATACCTACTTAAAAGAGATACCGACTTAAGAGAGATGTCAAAATATCGGGGTTTGGACAAGAAATGCTTCACTATTATAGTACACAGGGAAATGTATTTTGAAATACCGACTTAAAAGGAGAAACCGACTTACAGACATCAAAATGTAATGGACACGATTTGAAGAGTTTGCTTCACCATTATAGTACACAGGCTAGTTGAGAAGTGAGAAGGGTTGATGTAGCCGAAGATGGGAAATAACTACTTACTAGCCTTGCTTACATAACACCGGTGTAAAGTGAAGTTGTCCCGTTTCGTGCAACTGAAAGTCCGATGATTTATTGAGATGAGATGGGATTTTTATGCTTGGTCTTCGGGATTTCATCCAAAACACTACTTGTCCATCTATGCTTTAGAAAAATTGCGTTTCGTTTCTGTTACAGTATTCGTTTTGGTGTATATTATATGATACAGTGTTAATTTTTCTGGACAATACAGGTATATTTAAAACTGGCTTGGCCCACCACACTTTGCCGCTGTTACTATTCCTGTCGACGGCATCGACAGTAGTAACAATTATGACCCTTTGACCGCAGGGAATTCGAGGAAAAACTTAAATTATCTTGGGGCAATAGAATAGGTAGTAATACCCGCGAACTCTAATCTGCTCACACCATAACACTTCTCAGCACGAGATATACAGATAAAGATATTAAGTGGAGAGTATTACTGGAAAGTGTATGCGTAGTGTAGTGTAAGTGTAGTGTAAGTGTAGTGTAGTGTAAGTGTAGTGTAGTGTAAGTGTAGTGTAAGTATAGTGAAGTGTAGTGTAGTGTAAGTGTAAGTGTAGTGTAAATGTAGTGTAGTGTATATATCTATCTCGCTTACTCCGTCCGGATCCTCGACGAGGTGCGGGCCGAGCGAGGCGAGCGTGCTCCACTTGCAGGAGGGCGGCGCGCGCGCGGCGCAGCGCTTGTGCGCCTTGTACTTGCACAGCTCGCAGGCGAGCGCGTGCGACGTACCGAGCGCGCCCAGCGGCTCGCGGCACACGTTGCAGAATGTTGGCCGAGCGTGCGTCGCCGCGTACCTACGGACATCAGACACTTGTAACTTAATGCATAGCCACAGCTTTACCAACAAATATAAATATATTATTCACTTAGTTTAGTGTACTGTTTTACCAACAATAAACTTTCATCCTATGGTCGAAATATTGTTGGCTTAGGAGTAGGGGTTGCAACTGTCATAAGTGTTCGGCAATTTGTGACATATTTTTTTATATTATTATAAAAAATATGAAAAAAATAAGCTATACAATATTATAACGAAAGTAATGTACAATTTTATCGACCTTGGTACCTAGTATCTGCTTAAGTAACCTGGACCCAAACTCCATATTCGCTGATAGTTCTCACTTGTGTTAGGGTTAAAATCTGGAAGTTTCTCTGTGCAATGTCGCACAGAGAAACTTTCAGATTTTAAATAAAAAAACCGGCCAAGTGCGAGTCCGACTCGCACACCAAGGGTTCCGTATGAATGGGAAGAACAATCCAAACGTAATGCATGGTTTTCAAGACCTTTTTCTCTAAAACGCGTGAAGGGATTAAGCTGAAATTTGGAGTTGTAAAATTTGGCAAGAAGTAAGAACTTATAGCACATATATAGGAATAAATCTGAAAACTAGTAAATTATATGTAGATCATTGGAAAAATCATTATCAACTTATAACTAATTCGCCTGATAAATATGTGCCGCAACCGTCTAAATTAGACGGTTGCGTTTTATTCCTATGTATGTGCTATAAGTTCTTACTTCTTGCCAAATTTTACAACTCCAGGTCAACGGGAAGTACCCGATAATTTTAGGTTTTCGACACAGTACGTTTTCATACAAAATTTGTGCAGAATTATTGGCTATAACTTTTTATTTCGTTAACTTAGAAGTGTGATTTTTTCAAGGCATCAAGACGTAACTGACCTTCGTATTTGACAAAAATTTCAGCTTAATCCATTCACGCGTTTTAGAGAAAAAGGTCTTGACAGACGTACAGACAGACGGACAACAAAGCGATCCTATAAGGGTTCCGTTTTTTCTCTTTGAGATACGGAACCCTAAAAATTACGAAAGTCTAAAGCTCGCGGGTTCTTAGGATATAATGACATACGGATTTGCTAGATCCCAATTAACCTCATTAATTATTGTCCGTCTAATAGTCGTCTATAGACGGTATTAGTTTAGTTAATGACGTTATGACCTCATAGTTTCCTATTGCCAATCACTTCTACCAAAATCGAAACAGTCTCATATCAATTTCGTGTTTTATCAAAATTATATTCCGATTATAATAGCCATTCTTAAGAGCGTAATCTAAACACACAATATAAGTGCAAATTGGTTTCGACTCAGTGTTAGATTTTACTTGCGATAATAAGAGACCATCACTAGCCCGTTTTAAAACAAAATAAATATAATTTGAAAAAAAAAAGAAAACGCGATTGCATAAACGAATTGTATGGCGTATGAGCGGCCGATAACCTACGCTGTTGGCGGTGTATACGCTATGGTTTTGATGGCATATGGACGGCAGATACGTTGTGGTGTCAGTGGCGTACGAGCGGCAGATACGCTGCGGTGTGTGACTCACCACTGGTGGTCCCCGGAGGACAGGCTGGCGACCAGGTCCGCGACGTCGGCGCCGCGGTGCAGCGCGCCCCGCACGGCGCTCGCCCACGACTCCATGTCGCCGCGCGTGTCGGCACACAGCACCAGGCAGCGGCGGGCGGTGATCACCTGCACACACACAGACACAAATATAAATAAAAGCAAATACAACAGATAGGGACTGCAGATAGTAGTAAAAACTTAAAATTATCAAGTAATGATAACCTGTATTCAGTAGTGCACACTTGTAGCGCTGCTACGAGTGTGCGCGCTACTGAATAAAGGTTATGTACGAGTTGCTACGAGCTACGAATTACCGTAGCTCCACTTTCTTGTGCTTTTTTCTGTTCTACTTCTTCTAAATATATATATAGTCGTAATTAATATAATATTAAGATCGGTTTTCCAATACTCTCCATTGATACTGATGAAAATCGTTGCAAAATCTTATAAAATTATGAGCAACGTTCATTTAACCCCAAAATATGGAGGGGTTTATTGATAGCCATTTGTAAGAAATTTAAATTAATCACATGTCAACTTCAACAAAGAAAGGGACGAAGGGGAAAACCTGAAACCACTTTATCATTTTAATTAAGAGAGCATCGAACAGATGCTACTCAGCCGCCAGGGAATCGTTGGATGCTTAATTTAAATGTCTTAGCGTCATCTTCATTTTTTATCAAAATAGCACCCAAAAATGGCGTTAATTTCGTTGATTAATATACGACACGAGAAAAACGAGGAAAGTGGCAATTATTTTATTTTGGAAATAGAATTAAGAAAAAAGTAAGACGAAAAAATACCACTCACAAACATTTAAATCGACCTTCATTAAAATTCTATTATATCAACGAGACCAAAGACACATATATACTTAAAGCTGTATCAACTTAAAAAGAAATTTCATCATGAAACAAACACCAAGATTGGGTGAGAAGAAAAGAATGAAACTACCTATAACTGTCTATTCTATAGGCAGCATTTTGTTTTCTTTTTAATCAAGAGCTGGTAAAAGCCGATCGGCCGTTGTACTCTCGCTCGTGTAAGTACGTATTGTGCTCATATAGAACGAGGTCGTGTCGTGTCGGCTACACGGCGCATTTAGCATAGAGACGACCCTCTACAGTACAGTCGCCGAGATATACATCTCACGCTCTCTATTAAACCAGATTAAAAACGTTAACTACATTGTGCTCTTTGCGAGAGCATGCATGATCTATAATTGAAAACACTTTAAAATAATAGACAGCGTGTGTGCCGATTCCCACACGATACAACCTAATGTTTAGAACGTGGCCCTAAGGAGCATGCAACGAACATTTATCAAGGTTTTTATTCTATATGAAGTCCTTATATTCTATGCATCATTTATATTTTTTTTATAGAATAACAGGGTAAACGAGCAATCGGAGCCAATGTCATGACTACCACGCCCAAAGACATTTGCATATTCGTAGATGCGTTGCCCTCCTTCCTCTTCCCCCCTCCACGGGCCACCGTTATTATTATATTCGTGAAGAGAGTTATAAAGTGTATTGTACTGGAACTTTGTCTCTACTAAACTCTCTCAGACTTTGAAATATCCTAAGGCGAGGGTCAAATTTATGGAGATATTTAAATGTATCTAAACTTTAGCCGTATTATCTATACACTGCTTCGACACCGTTCTCTCATATCTACTGCTAGTTGTTAATGAGAAGGTCCCGGATCTGCAGGCAACAGGCTCCCTCCAGTGACAGTCTGGTCTCGGCGAAGAGGCCAGATTTCTCCTTGGGGACTGTCCGGCCGCCTCTAAACAGTCCCTACTACGACGTGGAAACGTTGTCAGGTTCCCATCCTAACCCCTGGGCCCAGTACTACAGGGTAACGAGGCTCAGAGCTCGAAGCTGACACTCACAGCTTTCATTTAATGTAGTCGAGTGTACATCGGACGCAGCAGTATAATAACCACAACATGTGGATTCAGTGGAGACTCGTACCTTCTGTCGCACAATTATTACAACACGTACGGCTGTTATACAGTTTGAAATAACTTTATACCCACATATTACTTTACAAGCGAGCACATCTATGGACGTTGGCCAACAGCGCACATATTTCAGGTCAGAAAGAAAAGCACCGTTAATACATATGCAGGTGCGTTGTCTCCCTTTAGCTTTACAAACGTGATACAATATTTATACCCCTCCCACCCCCCGGAGGGTTATTATATTTTACGGCGGGAAGATATAGAAGCTTCTACGGCATGCTTAAGAAATTTGGCTGTCTCCCTTCTAAAGTACAATCCTGAGCTTAAGCATTTCCTTCACTTGTTCATACATTTATAATTTATGTAATACAAGCGGCTTTACTTATTTAAAATGTATTTCAATTTACAATCATTCATTATTTTAGGGACTATTCTTTGTTATTCCATATTGTAATCTATAGGTATTTTGCTACAATTTCGCTCAATTAGAAGTTTACATCGGTAGGAATATATTATAACTACAGAGGCCTGGCTATTGTTTAAAAGCACTATTATGTTGGTATTTTTCCCTAATGGAATGTCCCACATAAAGTTGTATAAAATATTTTTTGTATTATAAAATTTTATGTAACAAAATCCACACCTGCTGCGACATTTACAACTGTGGCGCAAGGACCAACAGGGGGGGTGTGGGGGGTTAAATCTTAAAAGCACAGCACGTCGCAAAAGAGCAACAAAGTAAAGCTCTCACGGTAAAAGCTTTACATTGTCGCGTCGGTCCGGTACACGCGCAGCCCGCGGCGTAATTACAGTGCACGCTCGTGTGGACGATTGCCACAGGTGAAGTAAACGGTATGTTAGGTTATATTTACAATAGACCTATTAATATTTATTATTATTAATATAGATGATATGGCCGTTCGTCATAATATGTTATTTAAAATTAACCATATAATTTTTTACGTTACTCCAGCCAAATTGGGATAAGGTTTTAAGCCGGTCTTCTGCTCCAAATGTTGCCACATTTTGTAATCTAAGGAGGGTCAGTCTTCGTACCGGAAGAAGTCCATTTCATGCGCAGTCAGCCAGTCTTGAGTGCTTCTCGCTCTATGAGCTGGTACAGACTCTTACAGGAATATCCAGGACTGGAGGACATTAGAACTGTATTTTGGTTAACAATCGCATTCGTTTTTCGCCTTTCTCACAAAAAATTATCGCAGTTAAGCCCCAATATGAGACTTCCGACCAAGCTGTGACTGAAGTTGGAAAACGGTCCTCGCTGGACACGCGGAATGCGGTGGCTTGCTTCTTCATTGTGGGCGTACGTCTTATAATTTTGTTTGTTGTGGCTCTCTTCCACGGTACAAACTTTTTCGGCCGTAAAAAGAATTTGACGGTGCGTACCGCTTCAATAAAGCGCGGGATCTTTTCAGTCTCATGTCCATTAGGCGCGCATCCAATCGATGTCCTGTTTTTCTGCGATAAGCTCGTAACCCTAATTTGCTATTGAATAGTATAACGACTATATATAGTATTAAAATGATATTGCCAATGTCTTTCAGGTTCCAGCCAATGTACTATTAATTAGGGAAGCTTTTTCTAGTAGATTCTACAATTCCTTGGAATAATATTAGTGTGTAATATATTGTATGTAAGTTACTTCAGCATTGTATTTTGGTATACATATATTATGGAGAAACTCTCTTTTTATCGGGCAAACGAGCTGTCCATTTTCATGACTAGCGACGCCCATAGACATCCGCACAGAGATAAGCAGATGCATTACTCACTTACGCTTACGACATAAATACTATTTTCCATCGTCCCATCGTCGATTTAATCACAGAAGAATTTGGCCAAAAAATAAAGTGATTTTTCATTTATGGTTAAATCTTATTGATTGCAAAAAGCCAGAACTCGTTTTAAGGTAAATAGTATCGTAACGGATAGACGATACCTAGGCCATACGGAAGTACTATTAACATGCATCTTACGATCGTAGTAAATAGCAGGTATCTCTATCTACTGGCTTCAGATACAAGTTTTATCAAGGGCATGTAGCGTATTCATGATAGGGGTCAAACACAACGTGTTCTCTATGGTAAAACTCTATCTAGCACAGGCTATGAGACATCTTTGTGTAGTGTAATGGGGGCAAACTGTCCGAGTCTTTCGATGACTACTGACGCTAGTAGACATCAATTGCCGTGCTAGCAAACACGACAGTTTATATAACTGTCACTTTAAGGCAGAGTCATATGACCAAGAGGCACTCCCTTCATTCCATATCAATTCGTCCCCTACTACACGGCCACACTTTAACATACTGATGCATCTCACCTGTAACTCAGTTTACAAATAAATTAATGCGCCAGCCCGTGACGGTTATTTCTCCACACTCGACAATGTTGCTACAATTTATTTAATATTTCCACAATACACATGTCAGTTTCGGCTCATTACGCGCACATTATTTCTGCCTTGTACGTCATTACTGGGCTCGAATATAACTCGAGTTTATTTCATAATCCATTTCATTAAATACAAACAAACGTCCAAATAATATATGTTTACTTTTATACACTACGTTTGTCTAGCTCCGTGGTAAGTACCGTAAGGACTTGTGTGTTAGGGGTATTAGAGAACGGAAATATTTTTAATATGTTTTATAAATTTAAGATTTTTATTACAGAAATACATACAATTATATATATATAAACATACATGACCCCTTGTGCACAATGATCCGTTTATCCGAGCTCTGTTAATGGCTCAAGTCCAATATACTCCAGATTTGATTATTGTCACGAGCAGGGGATAATAGGTTCTGTAATACACATACTGAAGTCTACCAGCTGTGTCCCGCGCATCATTATAGGTATCGTGAAAGTGCCGGGATAAGTTTTCCCATACATCAATTACTATTATTCTCATATATACCGAGTAGACAAGAAAATTTCATAAAAAGCCGTTTCGGAAGAGTCGAGTGGCAAACACTGTTACACAAGAATTGTAAATATTCGATATAAAACATCACCCTATTTCTATCGGCTGACAAAAGAACTAGATTGCGACGTGACTTCTATTTTAAACAAAGAATCTCTGAAGAGAACAGTGTACAGAAAGCTCTGACAATAACAACATACATAATAGAAACTAACTACGAGAATAATCCGCAGTCGTTAAGAAAACACTCAGAGCAGTTAACAAACCTCGGCATTAGAGCCACCGCACACATGCTACTTTTAGCAGCGGCGATCGGCGATTTAGTCGCGTTTTAGAAGGTGAATTCAGCGACCAGTTGCTCCCCAGCGACACTTAAAAACGTCAAATGCGGCAATTTAATCGCAATTCGACTGCGTGTGTTATAGAGCATCGAAGCAGTTGCTAAATCACGCGATTCCGATACCGCGATTGAACGCAGAGCATCGCTAAATCGTGCTGCAGCATCGACGCAGTCGCTAAATCGTCGATCGCTGCTAAAAGTAGCGTGTGTGCTGTCGCCCTTAGAGCGCCTTCACACTAGCGTCTGTTCAGCGTAGGCGTTCGATGAACGTATGCGCAGCGCAGACGTGCGTGACGTCGCGACAACAACGTCGCGTTGTCGCAACTTTTCCTCTACAGTTAATTGTACGCTTCGTTAACGCGGCGCAGACGTCACACAATAAAAACAAAAACAAAAAAAACACGCGACCGCTGCGCGTACGTTCATCGAACGCCTACGCTGAACAGACGCTAGAGTGAAGGCGCTCTTAGAATACAACATATCGCGCCCGGTGGCTAAGTAAGAAGTACCGGCCGGTAAATACGGCGCCGAGGGATTACGGGGCTCATTATATTCCGGCTCCACCTGGAGCCGCGGCTACTGAACCGATACCGGATAACGGTCTTACAGGATTAGTACCCGAAAATATAATTGCGAAGACGAGCTAATATATTTACGAACCTTAAGCTCTAATGACATTGATTAAAAGGAGATATACTTGTGTTTGTTATACCGTCTAATGGACGCAATTTTATGGCATAGTTATAAGAGAGAAACGAAAAATTTAAGATACGTTTAGTAGTATTATCACAGGGTTTCTAGGCGTTCAGGAATTATCGGCCTAATTAAGGTATACAGGTTAGGTTACGTATAGGTTACTTTTTGGTCACCGGCCAAATTTTCAGGTTTGGTTAAGAATTAATAATATTTTGCTTATTTATTTTTATTTTACAACAATCGATGTATTTTAAGGACCATTTCAAATCGATTTTTATGTAACAAAAAATTACAATCAGACGATAAAATTTAAAACTAACCCTTGGAATTATGTTTATTTTCCTTATTTTAAAATTAGGCCGGTGACCGAAAAGTAACCCAGTATAAACCAATAGTATTACATAAATCTTCTAAAACGATCACCTGTCCGACAATTTTTGCTGCTCAATCGGAAACGCATCTCAATGGGAAGAAATAACTAGAATGGTTTAATTGTACTTTAGAATTAATTTTGGTGCCAGCACGGTCCACAATACTAACGTAAAGTCACGGTTATTTATTGTATCGTAAGGCCTGTTAGGATTTGGTGTCCTACTGGCGAAAAGTCTATAAATTATTATTACACCTGGTCATGTCATTTCTGACCTTATCTCAGACGCATCATATACGGCAACCAAGCTCACACACAAGCTAAAATTCGTCCATATTTTATATTAAAACGTACACACTACATGAACCTAAATATGCAATATGAAATAATTGGGATCAAAGGGTTTTCATATCTGAATACGACGAGATAAAAATAGGAGCTCTTTTGTTGGACGGCGCTTTGTTACTGAGATAAAGGGTGGGACTTGCCTCTGACAAGAGTAATGAAAGAAGATCACGGTGAGATATTACAAAATTGATTAGTTAGTTAGATAAATTATCTGCAGATATTTGTCAACTAATCAGAGAGTATAATTAATTCATTATCAGTGGACAATAGAGGCTGATTGGTTTATTAGTTACTAATATAGCCAGAAGTGATGATTGATAACTCGACATCAAATTGAACAGCAATAAAGCGCTTGAAATATGTTTCAATATAGTCAGTGTCTCACGTTATCTAGATGAATCTAACGATATCTAAAGTAGTTTATGCAGTAGCGGAGAACATAGAAATCTATATATATTCATAAGTACGCTCGAAGAACAACCTTTGACTACAAAAACTACAGAAGCAATATATTTAAAACCAAAGAAACAAGCTTACATGGTCTTCCTTTCCTAACATTACAACTTTTTATTGCATTTATTACAGCTAAAATATGTAATATAACACCCTACAGGATTGTATTATCATATACTACATATAAAAAAACTGTTTTATGTTATACTATAAAACTGCTACAAATTGAAACAGAGTTGTTGCGATCGCCTCGTAGCACATTGTTGTGTTGTTAGCGCGTAGCAATCTCGTAGCACGGCTACGAATACAATAAGCAAAGTTATAAGCGCAGCGTAGTACTTTTACCTGAGTTGCTACGGCACATCTCTGTCTCTACAAACTACTACAAGCTACGGCGCAATAAGAAAGACTAATTTAGACTAATTAATTATTCGCGTGACGTCGTTGGAAGCGCGGTTTTTCTTTGTATGAATTTCCAACATACCCGAAGAGCTACGAGCCAAGCCATTTTCAAAGCCACTTGACACCGCTACATATGAAGATCCACTAGGAAATTTTACCGTCTAGCCATAGCGTTGCGAGTTTGCTCTCAGAACATGGATATTTATATGTTGGTTATAATATGTATATTAAATCTAAAAAAATCTTAAATTTATAAAAACTAGCTGATCCGACCGACGTTGTCCTATCACAATTTTAGAATTTGTTGCAATGTTCTTTTGCGGAATTTTCAACTTTTCAAACCCGTTAAATTACTTCCTTTTATAACCGATAGAATACCATACTTTGAGACTTAACACAAAAACTATAAAAAATATTATTGAGTTATAAACGGTGTTACTATCAAGATTAAGATTAATGTATAAGGATAGATATGAAATATATTTCCGTTGCCTAAGTGCGCATAACACAAGCACTTACATTACTTATTATGGGGCAAGACCGACGTGGTGTGATTAGACCACGATATTTATACGACAACACTAGTAAAAGCTTCCCAGCAGGCGGCCGGTGCGTGCTGTGGCTACACGGGGTTTCCCCGACATTGACCTTGTAAGCTGTTTAGCTCATAATTGTATTGGGAAAATAAAAAGCTTTATCCAATACAATAAAATCTTTTCTATTTCTTCATAAGACGTAATTGCTGCATTGAAAACAAATCGGATTTAACTACGGAAATACGAATTGCCCAAAAGCGGTTTAATAAGAGGTAGTGCCATGTTCAATTGCAGCCGAATTGGGCACAATCGCTTTGAAGGCCATACAACACAAATTAATGACGATTTTTGAAAACATAACAAACATTTTCTTGTACTGCAACTATACATTTACAACTAGTAAATTTATTAGGAATCACACTGGACGCCATTTTGTTAACGTTGTGTTAAAATTTAAAGTACAGAACCTTTTTGGAGTTACTAATAAATACTTAATAAAATATGCGTGTTACGGTTGTTTTACACGGTCGGGAACTCGGTGATGCGACGAGCGACGCGTGTTCGAGATTTAGGCGTTGAAATGATGCCTGATCTGACTTTCCGTCACCACATTGATAAAGTCTGCGCCCAGTCTTTTAAAAACCTTGGTTTTATTTTAAGACAATGCGCAAATTTTAGCAATGTGAGTACTATAAAAATATTATATAACGCCTTAGTAGTTAGAAACTAATTCAATCATATGGAGTCCTTATGAG
>LUGF01047328.1:130857-142250 GCA_001625245.1 Calycopis cecrops
CTCCCCCTCCCAGGGAGTGTGAGACGACTTCAGATACAACATGGCGAACGAACTGTAGGAGCCTTCCGGTGCCTTTCGACGCCCATAACGATTAGCACACAATTAATGCATTTGCATAACCAGGGTAACACACTTGTGTCGCCCTACTTCTGCCGTACCTTGCAATAAGTCACAGGAAACTAACCAGCAGTAAGAAATGCGACAGCATAGCTTTCACTTTAAGCGGATATCGTGTCCTTCCATTGCCTGTCAGATTCGGCCGCACTTCAGCATGGCACTACCTCTTACAATATCACTATCAAGATATTGATTATTAATTAACTATAAAATCCAAAATTTGCCCCGGCATATATTCGCACGATTTGATAAAGTGCCCATTTATGCTCGAGCCTGCAGTGCCCCAATTCACCCTCACGTTGATAGTATCTGGGGCACTCCCGACCCTGGGGGCACCCTTTTGAGCGGAGGATTTACCTGTGACGTTGAGACGTGAATCTTACCCGAGCGAATAAACGACTTACAATAGGGCAGCCACAAATCAAATTATATTTATATTTTTTAAATGTTTTTTTCACCGTTACTCCCTGATGATTTTCTGTAACTTTTACAATACCGAATCAGAAGGAGGGTTAAATTTAATTTCCTACATTACCATACAATCGTTTTTATTTTTAATTGTGCATGTAAACAAGAATAACAATGACAGTGAACTGCGTTTAGGCACTCGCTTGAATAAGCATGCTTTGTACTTTTAGGGATTTCCGTCAGTTTTGTTGAGAAATACACTTATAAATATTTGTATCATGCGACAGCCCTGGCTCGCTCCGGCCCCGCCCCCAACAATCCGTATTCTGTCGCGTCGTGTATCGATATCGCACGATTATCTCGCGGTCGGCTGTTATTAGCGAGACATGACTCGATTACAGCGCCTACATCGATTCACTTCCGATTGTAATTAGTACACATTCCTGATCATTAGACGCGTGTCTGTGTTGTGTGTTGCGGCCTCTTGTGGTGTTTTGTATCTTTACCGGACATGAGAAGGAGCGTGTGTGTCTTCGTATGTATTTTCGGTAAGAGGTAGTGCCACACTGCATGCTTGCATGCAGTCGAATTGGGCCGGCGCGACCGGGGAGGTACCTCTCGCTTACAGGAGACAGCTGTGTGCTGTCGCGTTTCGTGCGGTGTGTAAGTAGCCGGTGGCCCATGGAGGTGGGAGGAAAAAGGAGGGCAGCGCATCTGTATAGCCTCTATGCGGATGTTTATAGGCGTCGGTAGTCATGAAAATGGCTCCGGCTGCTCGTTTGCAGTATATCAAAAAAAAAAAAATCTCTGCAGTCGGACTTTAACGTACGAGGTGTTGTTTGATTCGTCTGAAGAACTTGAGAGATACTGAGTACATTAAAATACATTTGAAGCAGGCAGTTTTCGTGTTTTTTAAATATTTTTTTAAAATTATTTGGCTAATAATGCCAAATATATAATACCTAATATCATTGTTTAAATCGCAATAATAGTGGAATATATGTTAACAAAACGTAATTCATGCGATATTCCTCTCGTTGGTTCTTCACAGGTTTCGGGTACGGTTGATCTACATCAAAAGAATTTATAAATATATATATAGACTTTTTATTTTAGGCTTATTCGCAAAAAACGTAACACTTGATCGTCTTGATCATCAGCAGCGGCTAGAAGACGTCCTCTGGCGGACGTGGTGCCTCAGGGGGCGCCACCGTTCGCTGGGCTCGTGCACCTTGTAGTGAGATCCGCTACTCTGTTGTAGTCCGGTGGCTCAACGGGAGGATCGACGGAAGAACAACAACTGACTGTATGTATGATATTAGGCGTCATTAGGCACAAATACGCTGCGACTGTTCATTTGCCCGTCTCATTTATGCTAAACAAAAGTTATAATAATAATAAATTGTAACTTTGAATGAGTAATAAAATATAGTGCTGATTTTCACTTTATTGAAATAGCTGTAATACATAGCGCTAACAAGAAAGTACAAGCAGAAAATAGAGGCTATTTCATTCTGCTTTTATAGCTCATTTGGCTCAACGCGTAGACAGAGCCTGTTATTATATATAGTCACTAGATTTTCAAGTCCTTAAATAAATATCAATAAACATTACATTCGAATAGAAATCACACATCTGCCACACTTTTTGATCCTTCTAAAAAAATATTCTTTTTAACAAAATCATGCCATTTCTATTACCTCTAGAAATATGTGTATAAAGTTTCATGATGATCGGTTGAGTAGTTTTGGCGTGAAAACGTAACAAACAAACTCACATTCACGCTTATAATATTAACAAAGTAGGATTGTAAATACAGTCGTATTCGAGTACGGTATAGAAATCACTTCCCTACCGAATTATTCAAAATAATCGCCGGTCGTTATAGCGCGAGGCGCCTCTGGGAGGTCCCGGCTGATATAATAGAATGGGTGGGAATTATCTTTTCATTTGTAATCACCTGTGTATCAAAAGGTATCAAAAGGAATACCATTCGATTGGAAAATCACGGACTAAAATGGGACATTTTTGTGTTGGGATTTTAAAACAGCAGGCACGTGTATCACGCAAGTAGGTTCAGCCAGTGATCGTGACGGGTCCGAGACACAGTCGGACCAAAGACACACTATAAGTTTACAAATAAAGATGATTTAATTTTTGTAAACCTGAGTAGGTATTATAAAATATTTCATACCAGCTGATCCGTCAGACGTTGTCTTGTCATTATTGGAAAATATGTTGTCATAGTTACCATTGGTGTAATGTTATGTAGTCGAATTGTCAACCCGTTACTTTACCCTACAATAGTGGATTTCGAGTCAAAATACCGACTGCAGCATTATATATGTATCTTGATAAATTATAGCCTATATGTTACCGAAGACTAATAGCTATGTAACAAAATCCGTTCAATAGTTTTTGCGCGAAAGCCGCACAATAGACAGACAGACATAAATCTTCTACAGTTTTATTACATGTATAGATTAATAAGTTAAGAGTCATATTTTAAAAGTCGTGTTCAAATTACAGTTAAGCGTACAGTTTATCATTCAATGTCATAGATAATTTTATTAAATATTCACCCCTGCTTGAATAAACGCAAATTTAATTTTTTTTTTCATTAAATGTAGTTTCTTCACATTTTTTCTATTGCGCAAAATGCCAATAAAATGTCCAAAATGCTCAATTTTGCACATTTTTAATTTCCTAATATGAGTCCAAATTCATTGAGTTAACGTGTTAAAATCCCATGCCTCCATGAACAATATATAAATATAGATTATAAGGGACACATACATGAATAAATTGCAAGTCAGCTATATGCTTAGGCTCTACCCACAAGCTGGACGAAAGTCCAATCGGCACCGAACCTTTAGGCTGTGTCCCCAGTGAGCAAACTAAAAATTTGTGGCGAACTGAAATTCGAGTTAGCTGCAAACTCAGATCAATTTTCGTAGGTCGCATCGCAATCGGCCACTAACTGAGACAGCCGGCGTACGTAACGCTGCAAACAGCGTAAATTGAACCAAAAATAGCAAACTGTGGACACTCCGTTGAAATATATGAAAGAGAATAGAAGGACTAAACCGATACGCCCCAAACTCAGTCCGCCGCTCACAATTTGCCTTTGTTTACTGAGAACGCAGCCTTATACCTGGTGCCAGTCAGCACCTAACTCTCAAACCTAGCACTAATCGGCACATAACTCTTGTTGCGTAATTTACGTAATAAATACGAACTGCATATAAAGATTTATTATCCATCCAACTAACACTAACATTAAATAACCCAAGTTCGCATAAAGATATAAAAATATCTTAAGATAATAAGAGGGAACTTAGAATATTTTTATCCGTGCGAAACAGTTTTTAAACAATTATTTTTATAGCCAGACTCGAATAGAGCGGTTACATAAGTCCTGACAATGTCCTAAGCATTTCATACGTCTTGTCATCCTAAACAAGACCTTTTTCCGAATGTTCTGCAGATATCAAGCCCAGGCCGCGTCTGCTATTTCAATCCAATATTACACAACAGAGCTGTCTGTACCGACGCTGTAGTAAACATGGTTATGTGATTGGATGGAACCTGCAGCCGTACCTGTATACCATGTACGAATGTATTCAAGTCTAAAACTAATTTGTAAACTTTCGTAAATTTCTAGCCACTATAAGAATAGATTGAATAAATTACCTACATTATTTTTTTTACATAATATCTCATATGTTTCGCATATACTCGTACAATCGGTTAGAGTTGTGTCACCCCTCGATGTAAGCATTTTAAAGTGAAAACTTTTTTATTGGGTTTGGTTGGTTGGTTATTGGCGTCAGCAAACAAGGTATAATCGTGCTATACGCAGCACCGGAAAGTGCTACGAGACTCGTAGCCCTGTAAAGCACTACGAGGCCCTTAGCGATGCGGAATTGCTACGAGTTAGTTAAGCTCCACTTTTCAGAGCTACGTTAAACATTTTAAGATATTATTTTATATTACTAGCTACTTTTATATACGCCTGATAACATTCATAAGTTTAACAATTTCTGTCAATTATGCAATAAAATAAAAATATATTTTATTTTGAGAGGAACCCTTTATTTTTAGGCATGGTTAAGACGAGAAACCATTAGAAATAAGAATGCCACTTAATTTTTTGTGTCGTCATGTAGAAAAATGCAATAAAAGACGGCATGTACAATATTAATTTCAACGACGAGATTCAGAAACAATAAGAATATCCCGAGTCATGACAATAAAGTAAAAAGCTCTTTATGAAAGCACGTAGCAACGCCGTAGGAGCTCGGAGTACATTTAATAAATGAAATATAAAGAGACAATCACATTAAAAACAAAAGCTAATAAAAAGCTTCGCTAGCTCGTAACGGGGCACGAGCAGCGGAGCTTTTGTTTACAACGGAACCACTGACATTTAAGCTCACAGTACACAGAGCAGGAGCCCGATGACGTCACAGGAATGAAAGGAACGGACATACAGGACTTAGCATACGAGTGAGGAGGACAGCATCGGGTCTTTGCTCTCCCTGCATATTAATTTTTAAGCGTCCTTAGTGTGTTATTGGGTTCATAAAAATGTGCTGAGTTTTATAAGATGTTTGGATTGGCTAATAAATTGTAATGTTACTAGCAAGTATAGTTCATGAAATCTATTGTCGTTTCATGGTGGAAATTCATATTATACTTTGATTAAATAACTTTTTAGAGTGATTCCACTTTTTATTCATATAAATTTAAAAAAAAACCTGTTTCGATAACTCATCATCAGGTCTGATGATGATTATGAAAAAGTTAATTATGGAATCAAAATTTTGAAGTGTATGTATATTGTAAGTGTATCTTCATGCACTTTAGACGAGTATGTACGAGGAGATTCGAATCCACATTCATCATATGCACGGCGAATTGTGAAATTCTCTGCCAGCATCTGTGCTCCCATATCGAGTGAGGTACACGTCATCAATAACCCTCAAGTAGACAGAAGCCAAACGCAAGCCAATAATTTTTATAAATAAAAAAAATCGAAGCCCATTGAACGTAACTGCTTTTTAGTCCATTAGTATAAGAGGGAAGAGGTGACCCTCTTGTGCAGCCCCGATATAGATGAGGAATCAGTTCCTTAGGGGCGGACTAGCTGTCGAGATGCTATGGTGCTCGTTAGATTTGGAGCACCTCACCTAAGCCCACACACTGTTAAAACCCAGGCAGTCTTTGTAGGCATTCGACACTGAAATATCTGGAGTCCCACACACCACCGGACTTCCCCCAGGGCCGCCGATGGCGCGTAAATGCGCGTGTTACTGTCTAGAACCCATTATATTAATACAAGTCCTTACTGTAGCACGTTTACTCGTGAGATTGTAAGAATTAATTATTTACTTCATCATTTATTGATAACGTCTAGAACTACGTCGAAGTAATCAATATTCTCGGCGGTAGTATCGTGGATACGTACTACATCTTCGTAAAGTTGTCGACTTGAGTTTCAAGTTTAATATAGTTTGAGAGATAGTCACTTCAGACGAGGGTATGCTGAGGATTGGTGTTGTAACTTTGACCAAGACGACATGATCCTAATGTTCAGTACGAATATGTGCAGTTCGATTTCTTATCTTCATAAATTTGCGTAAAATTAGGTTTAATTCTTATGGGGTTCTCTTCACAGCAAAACAATGCACATAATCTGATGGATGGATTATGGCGTTAGCTACGCCATTGTTATGATTTAAAATATGACGACCTTGTAATACGGCAGGCATGTTAGCATCTAATGTCTATAAACTAGTCTGAACTGGTGTAAACTGGTCTGAACAGGTTTGATCTGGTCTGAACTAGTACACACTGACCTGGAAGCTGTGGTTGGCGTTGTTGATGCTGCACTCCGCGAACGTCGCCTCCTCTAGCTCGAACTCATCCCACAGCTGGCTCTGAAACAAATACAAATATTTATACATCTTTGTAACGTTTTTTTTATAATATAGGGTGCAAATAAGCAGTCGGTGAACTGAGATGTTGGTGTGATTTTCGAAGCAGCTATATTTGGAGAGCTACAAAAAGGGTTTTTATTAGAAGATCCCTAGTCATATCGGCCCGGAAATACCGAGGGCAGCAGCTGATTCCACAAAGAAGAAATAACAAAAAAAAAAACATTGGATACTATAATATTTAAAAGTACAAGATTAGCTACCCCAGTTGTATACGGGCACACAGCTGGGCGGACAAATTAGACATATAATACATACATGCAGTCAATGTAGTCGAAATCGTCAGGGAAATTACTATTATAATAAGTAGCCAACATTGAGTAGCCGAAACTAGTGGGTCAAGTAAGCTGAAATTTGGTATTCGAGTAAAATATTTTATTATCCTGTCATCCGCGAATGAAAAATTATTGAAACTTTCATACTTAAGATGATGAAATACAGCGCGCATCAAATATAAACTCTGGTGGGGCTCGGGGCGTGGAATTGAGAATGAGGCCCGTTAATATAGGTGCAAAAATGATCTTAAGGCCGTTAGGCCTTACGGGAACCGGGCTGCTCCTCCTTAATCCCGAATCCGGAGCTGGTGAAATATGGATTACATATTTGTATGTAATTATTGAAACTTAACGCGGGTGTAACCACGGGGCGCAGCTAGTGTTGGACAAAGACTCCTTGGTCTAGACAAAAAGAACATAATCAGTCAGCTCACGTACGCAGCTCTCGTATCGGCCCATAATTGGGATCCTTTAGTCCCCAAATAAAAGAATTGAGTCCGTTTACGGATTATCTATTTAACTAATTATCCAGCTACAGCTACGTTAGCAGGAATGTTGAATAGTCTATTGTTGTACCTAACACCGATTATTATGCTTATTTCCTTGACTGTCTACCACAGCTGCGGTTTTATTCAGTCAGATACAGTATTATCCCGACGTGAGCGAACTCAGGGTTACGCGGGTTTTAAAAATCCCATCTTTTTACTCGTAAAACGACGTATTAGATTTTTAGGTAGCTTCGTCTATCTTCGCTATTGATTTCTTCTATAATCAAAGTTTACCTTAAAAACATTCGATCCCAATTGAAAAGATCCAAAAGTAACTTCGAGGTATTAATGTATTTTCAATAAACTTGCTTGGTAAGAAATTGGCATCATCGTGAAAAGTAACATCAGATGATAACACGTCAACTTTAATATTCAATTTTAAATTTAAATATTAGCTGCGAGACGCCAAGCCATTCGCCGGTGAAAATTCAAAATAAATATTTCCTTAAGCGCTTTTCCAGAAGCCAATTACTTTGGACACTTTCTTTTATAATACGCTTTAAGGTCGCAGGACTTATCCCGGGACTACGATCTGCGACTCAAATAGCTCGCTACTAGACCACGAAACAGTCAACGTATAAAGGCTCTCACACACTAAAACAGATACGATAAGATTTTATCTGCGTATTATACCATCCTTCAATTATATTATATATGTCTGTACTTGAAGGTAAAATATCTGCGTAGTGTGTGCTGCTCCTTGAGTTTAGTATAGAGAGCGATATTGTCAGAACGCTCAGATACAAATATCTTACCGCATCTGCATAGTGTGTGACACCCCTAATACATGGCAGCATGTTCAATACAGCCGATGTATAAATAGCTCGAGAGCTCGGCGCACGCGACAGCTCGTTACGCTCCACAGCGCTTCTGACAGCCTGGTACATGGAACAGACTCGCCTTAACTAGTTCGTCTAATTAACCGGGTTTTAACCGCGATGAAACGTTTAACTGCATTTACATAATCCGAAATGATATAAATGAGTGAGCTTTAAGGTTAACAAAACAGATTCGATGTGAACGTAGATAGTTGTTAATTGTGTGGAAGGTAAGTTATAGTTCTCCCCGGTACCTAATTAGCGGCGAAGAACAGATTGATCGGGTAAAATGGTCGTTCCAGAGGTGATGTCAAGAGTCTTAACTTCAAGTTTCTTGTATGAATAGAATTATCAAATCGAGACGAAAAAGTTGGCCGATTCTCAGAGCTACCAGATATGCACTACCCAAAATTGTATGAGAATCGGTCAAGCCGTCACGAGCCACTTGCATCCAGCGACTCCCGTTTTGTGACATGAGAAAGTGTGACCGTGACCATGTTTTTGGGGGAGGCCTGTGTTCAGTGGTGGACGTCTTCCGGCTGATGATGATGATGACGGTCTCGCCGTTCCGGAGTAGTGTGGTAAGTGACATTGTGACATGCGAATTTTATATAGAGAAGATAGAGATATCAAAACCACACCTTTATGCTAGTTCACTCACGAGGCAGGCAGAGAGAACCGATTGCTCAGGTCACGATGTTCGTAATTAGCATCGTGACCTGCCTAAAAATATTATTAAAATGGCAATCTACTGATAGAAGTTAAATATTATAATAGTACTGACGACCAGGCTGGCGTAGTTGTGCAGGGCTCGGATAAGCGGAGCATGTTGCACCAGGGGTCGCGGGTTCGAATCCCGCCTAGGCCCTGGATGTTTATTTATGTATTATATGTATTTCTATAATAAAAATCTGAAATATATAAAATTTCTTAAATATATAAAACATATTAAATATATTTCCGTTGTCTAGTACCCGTAACACAAGTCCTTACGGTAGGTACTTAGCACGGGGCTAGACTAACGTGGTGTGTAAGTCCACAGATATTATTATTATTATTGTGTTTGTAGGATTATGCCTTCTCAGTTGGCCAAGACGAACCGATAGCTAACAACATCTACGGGCCAAAGCCAAGTGGATATTATAATGTATTTGTGTGAGAGTGTTGGTGTGTTGGGTTTAACTGCAGGAATTTTTTAGGGATACGGCATGTATTTAGAATGACTGCTTTCTGAAGGTAAGTATATTTGGGTAAATTAAATTCCTTTACAAACAATAACCATTGTACCGATAGTTTTATCCACAACAGGTATTATCCCAAACAACTTGCACAACTCACTAAAGGAACCTTAAGCAAATTCCACATGCGGGTTATTTCATCTTTTAGTTCTATATATTTATTTAATTTTTCCGCTGTTGTAGTTTGAAAATAAGTACATTATTATTATTATTATTATGTAGCATTTTGAGATAGAGAATAGTATAAAATGTGTATAACATTTTCCGACGCGAATTCATAATATTTTCCCTGCCTAAAGCCAAATGAGCTTTCACTTCAAAAATGTATATTTAGTTAGAAAAAGTTAGAATTTGTTAAAGCCGTATGTGTTAGCAAAGCTAGCGTAAATAAAACGCCAGCAATATTCGGCCTCGCGACCTCGTTCTGTTCATTTGCCGCCATGACACGCTTTTACGTTACAATCTTTTACGCAGTCTCCATTTACGGCCATTAGCTAAATGTATGATGTAGAAGACGGGGCGTGAGCGATGATGGACGTCCGCCACGTCCGGTACGGCCGGGACATCCGGTGCGGCCGGACACCGTACGTGACGGCCGGATAATGTCCGGTTACTGGACATTTCGCGGGCGCAAGGCGTTTCCGTGAAACACGCATATCATCGTGTTAGGGAAATTGTTAGTTATATTTCGTGTTCTTTATGCCTTAATCGTTCCGAATATTAAGTAAGAGCGTGACATGCCGAAGGCCGTGGAGTAGATGTCGAGTGATTTAGTTTTCCTAATTATATTTTATAATAAATATGATCGGGTTTCTCGGAATTCACCATAAATTTAGAATGTACAAGATACACAATGTCAGAACAGAGCCGAGACAAAAAAAAATTTTGACAAATGTCAGAATTACTAAACTACTAAAACGTAGACAGATAGTTTCCTCTGTCTACGTACTAAAACTAATATATGACTTTTAAGCGGGTAGCTATGGCCGCTTAATCGCTAAGATAATGATAATGTACTTCATCTACTGTCTCTTTTCTTTTCCGATGATTGCAACTTAATTTAAACGTCTCGCTCCCACGCTTTGTACATTTTTCACGTAGAGAGAACAATTCTAAATCTATGGAATTCACTAACAACGGCGTGTCACGAATGGCTAAAGGCTGCTCATGACCACCTCGCCGAACTACAGAAGCCATATCTACAGAGAATAGTCAGCCGCCCTGCCAGCAGGATATAATATAGTGCATAAGAGCGTGAGCAGTAAGGGAACTTTCATTTCCTTCATTTTCCATTTCGGATGAGACGATAAGCCGACACGACGGAAGAAAAAAAACTTGTGACGTGCTCTCCAAAGCACCGTCCCCGAATTCTGTTACTACAAATTAAAGAATCCCAATAACATTTAGTCCGATTCGGGATTCGAACTCAGGACCACAACTCCAGAAATTAAACTAGTTTACCACTAGATCACTTCATAAAAGCTAATATTGATGACATACTTCTTATCGTAATGAGAACTTGTATTAAACAAATAAAGTTACTCTCTCTCTGTAAAGCTTACGTGGAGCGTGTTCAACACTCGACCTTACCACTATTGAGTTTAGATTTAAATTTGCAAACTCAAGCCTAACCAACCTAATTGTAAGTTCCAACTCATTAATACCTAGGTTCGTAATGAAGGCTGTTCAATATTTATAAATATTCTAAAATCTAAATGAACAAAGGAACCATAATAGATTTGCCTTCAAATTGTTGTAATTAAAAATATATTACCGACAATCTTTTTACAAAATAAAACTACTTTTATTAATTAGCCACCGGAAACATATAAACGGCAACGTAGTTGCTGCAAGACAAGAATCACGCTATTCTTACAGGTAAATGTAATAAAAAATAAGTATCTAGCGGACCATGGAAGGAGGAGGAAGGGGAACGCCATGCGGATGTCAATGAGCATCAGCAGCATTCGGTAATCATGAAAATAGCTCC
>LUGF01047328.1:172489-198754 GCA_001625245.1 Calycopis cecrops
GCTTAAATATGTGCATATACATCATTATACATCATTGATTCTTACTTATTACAATTTTAGAAAATTTTTTTATCATTCAATATCTTACGTGAAAAAAAATAGGTGTGTGCAACGGAAAGAGTAGAAATAAATCTTTAAAACCTACGAGATGTAGTCCGTGCCTACGAGAGAATATAATATAAATCATGTTGTCCACAAAGTTGCCAGAATTCTAAAAACTCGAAGGCGTTAATAACGTTTTTGATTTATTTAGTTAGTTCATTATCTTTCTTATTAAAATAAATTGTTTCAATTAAACCATGTTATTTTTAAAACAAAATTAAGTTTAGAAAAAAACGATAGCAAGAATAAAATATGACATAGTAAAAAAGAAACCAGCGTTACTTTCGAATATTTCATGTTAGAAAAAATTATAAAAAACCAGTTTTCTTTTTGCCATCAAAAACTTAAACCATTAATTAAAAATAACGCTGATTATGTATTCATTAAAAATATAAATGTAAAATTAAAAACCATTATAATAATGAGACAAAAACCTAACAGCTATCATGCTGAGTGAAAAGAAGCACCGGAGTCAGAGCTTTTGTTCTCTGGCCGAATTGAAAATCATTTGTTACGTAGCTGCGAAAAACCAAAATGGCGGAGTTAAATGGCCGCCGAGATAAGGGAGCGGTGTTTTTTATTACCTGAAGATAAACTTTACAAAGTATTTGTATAAAAATTGAATATTTTTGCGATTCGAGATATGGTATGGCAGCCTTCAGATTGGGTGCGATTCTTCTTTAATTTATGGTGTAATAAATAAATATTCTAGCACTTTATTATAAATTATTATCTCTATTTATATAAATACTAGCTGTGTCCTATGGTTTTACACGCGTAATCTGAAGTAGCTATAATTTTTATCGTGACAAAAGTATTTTTTTGACTTTATATTGTAAGCAAAATTCATTTAGTTGAATAAAATGAACATGAGGTATATTGGGAATTTATACAACGAGCCTAAATAATACATTTTTATAGCTTGCAAATTTAAATTATAGTTGATTAGCATTTCGGTAAACACCCAACTCATCAACTCTATTTAGAAACTGTATTTAAATTCATACAATTATTGCTCATCCCTTGACATGAAAACCAGACTAACATTAGTGAATTATTATAATTTTAACATTCAGGCTTCAATTAATTTAATAAACCAACAAACACATATTTACGCCAGATGCCTAATGGGGTAGGCAGAGCGAATTAAATGGTTCAAATATAAGGTAATACAGAATATAGACTTTATATTAGTTAGCAAGAGGTAGTGCCACGCTGAATGCATGCAGGTGGTCTGTAGAGAAGAGTAATATTTTGTATATTGTTCACTACTTTCGTCTACAGTTCTTTACAGATCACCTACTTGTTTAGCGGATGGGCGGTTGTCACACATCACACAATGTACACAGCGAGACGAACGCGCCCGGGGCTGGGAGCGTGTCGTGTTTGCGTTCGCCGGACCGATGAGCGCGGGGCCGTGACGACAGCGTGACCAGCGTGCAAATGTCACAAGCTCCGAGGTGGCCACACTACGACTGAACAAGTAAGGCACTGCTATGCCCTTTTATAATCCACTATTCGTTAATTTGTATACACGCATCTTAAGTCCAGTTAATGGACAGAGAGAACCAAGTGCCACACTACGATCTCTACATGCTTGACTTGTTTCCTCCATATTCATTAATCTCTATATGCAAAAACGGTTTCAAGGACTCTTGACACCACTTTCAGACAGAACTCGACTTATCACACAACATCGTAGTCATGTCTTAACGTAAAAGGTGTGCCACACTGCACGTATGCATGTAGCCGAATTGGGCCGGCACGGCCGGGGAGGTACCTCTCGCTTACACGAGACTGGCGTAAAGTGACAGTGGCCGTTGGCCCATGGAGGAAGGAGGAGGAAGGAGGGCAAAGCATCTGTATAATCTGTATGCGAATGTCTATGGGCGTTGGTAGTCATGAAAATGTCTCCAATTGCTCGTTTGCCCCCATAGTATAAGGAAGCTATAAAAAAATTACTTGCGTTACAGGTACAAAACAACGGAACATATTTAATATTTTATTAAATAAATTTAAGTAATTCTATATATTTAAGATTTTTACTTTAGAAATAGGTATATTTAATACACATATACTTCTGATTCGCCCGTTACATCTGTTTTGTTAATCTAATTTCATTATTGATTATTTAATTTGTACATGGGAAAGATTTGGGTACAACAAAACGTCAATACCATCAATGCCTTGTTTTAATAGTAGGCGATAAAAGTCCAGTGTTGAGTCTAAAAAAATTAACAATATTTCAGAGTAGTGACAGTTTAGTAATTTTTTTGAACGAAAGCTGACATGAACTTTTTTACGAACGCCAAAACGACCAAGTCGAGATGTGTATTAGGAAATGGCCGATACACTGAATAAATTCAACTAGATGTCTCTAAAATTACTTTTACGGTCTCTTCGTAGTTTATTTAGTTTCTAACTCACACTGAGATGTCAAGAGAAACGTCGGGTTAGTTCCACAAACTAATTAAGCTGAAATAAAATTCGTTACATTTTTTGTAACGAGCAACATTCAAGCAAATATACCAACAGAGGTACCTCTATTTAACAAAATAGGTCAAAGGCGAAGGACAATTTTAATGTCCCCATTTCACAAGACACAACGGCGCGCAGAGTAATGACAGTACAGAGATAAAACTCGTAACGAACGGGGCGCTATTAAGGTCGCCGCTACACAGCGCTGTGACAAAAATCAGATCCGTAGGGTTCCGGGTACAGACTCATCATCCACATCACGTTTTTTTTTTAAATAATAAAAGAGGACAAACGATCTGTCGAGGCTTTTAATTGTGTGTATTGTCTGACGCATAATTCCTATACAGACTGGTTTTTCTACTTCCCTCCGTCGCGTCCTCTCCAATAGACCTACAACCTTACGAAACTCGAGGTTGTGGAGGTGTCACCGGGAAGTCCGAGCTACTACCGGTCTATTGATGCACTGCTGCCGAATGTAACCGGCATGGCCGGAGAGGTCTCACTCTCCGCCTCAAGTGACGCTGTCGCATCGCATGCTATCTGTATCAGGCAGCGCATCGGATCTTAGAATCAGATTTTCATGTTTCTAAGTAGAATAAGATCAACTTTCTAAGTAACGGCATCAAATGTATCACCTTTAATTCAAATGCGGCTGACAGATACATAAATACACTACACACACGACACACGCCGGCGTATCAACATACACGCCTACACAGACACTAACTTTTTTACATTCAACGCAAAAAACACCGCACAAATCCGACTCGTTTCACCCCAATTTTTAAATTCCACGCAAATTCAAATCCGCTTCATTACGGGTCTAATAACAATTTTGTTACGTTTCCATTTGGGGTCCCGCTAACGACCAGCCCCCGAAGACGTGAAACATCACGTAGCGGTGATAGATCACGGCTCTTCGCCATATTGAATGCGTAACGACTGCTTATAAAAGTCGCCGCTGGAAGGTAAACTGTTCTGCGGCCGTCATTTAACACTTTCTGTTGGGTTATAATTACCTTTATCTACACTAATGTATTGTATGTAAGAAAGAACATTAGTGAATTCAGAACCAAAAATGATAATCATAACATAAATACGAGAAACAGGCATAAATTAGACATACCATTTCATAGACTTAGTAAAGTAAAGAATTCCTTTCGGGGGCAATGCATACGCCTCTACAATAGGATCCCAGAAAGCGTCCAAAAACTTTCGATTAATAAATTTAAAAAAGTTGTTAAAGAGCGTTTGTGTGGTAAGGCATACTATAAGGTAACAGATTATATGACAGATACCACATCTTGGGATTAGTACCCTCCTCCCAGGCTGTTTCTGTACCATAATTTTTGTAAATTTAGAAATTGTATTGTATTATATCATTAATAATATGCAAATGTATTTGTATTCTTATATTTTTTTTTTATCTTTCATATAACAACATGAGGCCCGCTGAGTTTGTTTCGCCGGTTCTTCTCAGGACAGGGCTAGGGTTGAACCGGTGGTAGATTTTATTGTTGACGTTCAAAAAGTAATTCCTGTAATTCTATTTTGAATAAAAACTTTTTGACTTTTGACTTTGACTTTGACTAATGTTGTAACATTCTACTTATGTTTTCAATACTTGACTTATAATAACTACTATTATAGCTCAGACAACAAAAAACTTAATTTAAGCAATTTGATATGATGTTATAATATCCAAATCGATATCGTAAAATCTCATTATAACACTGTGTGAGAGCGAGAGAGAGAGAGTGAGTGGTGAGAGAGCCTTATGTCAAAATCTTTAACAGCGCGCGCTCGCTCCTGATTGGCCCTGCGCGCGCTGCAGCTGCGCTCTTTTTGGTTAGATTTTAACGTCGTCGAGTTCGCTGTGACGCATGAATTTAATGTTTCTCAATATTTTATTAATTGATTAATTGCATTAGTGAAGATAAGGTATTGTATGCAACGAGAACTCGTGTTACTATTTTGAAACTCGCGTTCGCTCGGTTTAAAAAATCACACTCGTGTTTTAATACCCTTCATTATATGAAAGTTGCATAAACTACTATAATATGACTTATTTTTATATCGGAAAATCCTCCCATGGCATCCCATAGAAACATTTTTTCGGGATAAAACTATCCTATGTTAATACAAGTTACTCTCTATGTGTGTGCCAAATTTCATGAAAATCGGTTCAGAAGTTTTTGCGTGAAGGAGTAACAAACAAACAAACAAAAATACAAACTTTCGAATTGATAATAATAAAATAAGATTGGCACTCTGTTCCCTGCCTACCCGTATAGAAAACTGGGACTGAAAACTGAAGTTGTGTGAATGTCGCAGTCAACTAACTTAATTAGCCGTTCAATCAACTGCCTAGCCTCTTTACTAAACGACGCTGTTCGATTAGCGGCCTGCAACTCATAATATGATAAAATTCATCAAGCCATTCAGACTCTACCATTTAAACATAAATCTACATATACACGCCCCAAAAACATTGCCCTGCTTCACGCAGTAGTCTCAAAAGGGGATCCGGTTTCATTTATTTGCTGTATACGCGAACATTACAAAAATAACGCTGACAGCCCTCACCCGTCCAGTCTAAGCTGAAGCTGAAAGCTGCATTGCAACGGATTATATGAAAATGTACTCTCAAAACACTGCATCAAATAAAAAAGCAAATCCCCCAAATTATTAACGAATAGAATTTTTTCCTTTATATACCTTTGTTCAACGTTTCTCCTGGGTTAAACTGGGCTCGTGTAACCCGCCCGAAACGTCGAGCAAAGGTAAATGTTTTTGCTAGTACCTTTCGTAAAAACTTTATCGTGTGAAACCCGTAAAGTAACTACAATATGTATGTGTAACAAACGCGGATGTCTCAAGCAAGTATAAGCAGACCAGTACCTAGAGGCCGGAGTTAGTTTTCAAAATATAGATTAGTCAAAGAGTCGGCTCGTGTAACCGGGCCGTAACGTCGAACCGAAAGGTGATGTTTTCGCTAGTACCTATAATAAATATTTTCTCCTGTTTTTTCGAAAATAATGTTTATATCCTACTACCAATATTAACGTAATTTATATGCATATTTGTTATTTTACGCAATAACTGTAGCTCGAATTTGGATACAAATTGGCGCAAAGAAGATAAAGTGAATGATTTCCTTAAGATAAGATTCTGCGAGCTTAAACGGAGGAGCGCGGCCATTTCATAAAGTATCCAAAAGTAAATCTTCAACTTTTGTTGGATGAACCAACAAAGAAATCTTCGCAAGTTATTCTTGAGCAAACCTTGGATATCAATTAGTGGATATAATTTGCTCACTATTGTCTCTAATTAAACACAAGTTTCTGCATCTGCAATAAGAGAGGGTAATAGGGTAGGTAATAATGTGACGGCTTAATGGAGAAGACATAGAGAAGCAGTGCTTGCGCCATTACCAACTGCATACAGCAGTGCTTGCTCCGTTACGAACTGTACGAAGCACTGCTTGCACCATTACGAACTGCATGCACATATGCAACCTTCGCGGTTCGACCTTGACTTATCGTTTAATAGTTGTGTCTCGTGGTGTCACCAGTGTAAAATTTACCTTTTGTTTCTGAATAAAATTAAAATTAGGTTATTTCAGATTGTGGCAATTTCAAATCAAATCGTTCAATAGTTGTGTGCGAAAGAATAACAATCAAATTAAAACTTTTGCATTTATAATATTAATAGGAAGTTAAAAGTTAGGTTGATCTGCTATACTTAGACCAATAACTTTTAAACATTAGGTACTTTTTATATATTCCATATTTGCCCACAAACGCTTGTTACAGTTTTAAAAATGTACAAGACAACCCGATTTAACGATCATAGAAAATGTAGGATGTAGGTATCGTCAACCGTCGCGATCGAAGGTTTGCTTCACAAAATAACAATTTAAAACTATACTGACGAATAACGGTCGAATATAGACCATATTGTAAATTAAAGTACTATAAATTAGCTCTACAATAGGGATGTGTTAAATATAAAGTGTTTATGGAGAGTTCATCGCTCCCGGCGTGCGTATAATATAAAATTTGGAAATCGTAAACATTGAGGATACACTCGTAAACATCTCAGTGTAGTGGGCCGCGTAAACGGAGTCAGGGCGTAACAACAATTGTGGACCAGGAGCTAGCGACCGCAAGTGCGAATCATATATTTTATAACATACTAGCTGCCGTGTGCCGCGGTTCCACCCGTGTCATAAGTCAGAACACTTCAAAACTTTACCTTCTATTTCACTCGCTAGGGTTGAAATTTTTAAAAATCCTTTCTCACTTCATGAAAGGTATCACATACATCATTCTGTAATAAACTTCACGTTTCCATGTATAGTAATTTCGGCTGTGCGTTGATATGTCACTCAGGTTAGCTTTTTATATAGGCAGTGAGAGGGAGGAAATGGGCCAGCACGATCGGGAAGATACCTCTCGCTCGCGTAACACCGCCGTCTAGTGACAGTGTTACGTGCGGCTTGTGTGTTATTTGCGATTCAATTGAAGAGAGTGAGAAGGAGAGCAGTGCATCTGCATAGCAGGTATTACGATGTTTTCTTTCTTTCTAGTCTAGAAAGTAATTTAGCCCTCTTAAACTCTCCCCGTGTTGAATACGAGCAGATAACCAGAGCCTCGATGCTCATTGACAGGGGCATATATCCTGAAATTTGCAAATACAGGACGATGATAGCATAAATGTGATTCTATTAAGTTTCACTATTTGTGACAACATATTAACGAATGTGAAGGAAGCAATACAAGTCTGTTAAAATCTAACATAGGTTCTCTCTCCCTACCCCATTAAGGAACTGACGGGAACTTGTATGTGAGAGATAAGTTTTGCAATTGTCAAATTAAAACCAAAGCTTATCGACTAATAAATCTTTAAAAGCAATAAACACATTTCGATTGAACAAGACGAACTTCGCTTATTATTCTTGCCAAAGTTTTGTAGCCAATAACTTTGTTACTGAGAATAGCAGAGCGAAACTTTTGTGTCTAGACGTAAGCTTGGCCTTTATAAAAGTAGCATCAACTTGTGCTACAAACTATTTATAGCTTCCTAGGTTACCCGAAGCACAACGTTAAAAATAAACGATACAGAACCTATTTGCATATTTTAGTTCCTAAGGGAAATAAATTTCAGTTTATTTACACAAGTTTCCTTAAGACGTCAATGTTGGGGAAATAGGGGGAGGTTGTCTTCCTTACCCCTTTACCATTTTCCTTAGGAAATTGATATACCAAAGTGAGCGAGACGTACACCCGAAGCCATGAAGGCTGCATGTGCACCCCTTACAAACAAAGCACATAATTAATATAAGTTAAAATTGCTTTTATAAAACTTATATATTTTAATTGTTTATAATCATGACTATAGATGACTACAACTAATATGAAATTCCGATGAATTTTATATCGAAATCTATTGTACACATGGTCATCGATCTTAACAAAGGCCAAAAATAATTAAGTAATCAAATTTATAACGTTCATTTGACACAGCTTTTTTCATCGTCGAAGAACACTGAAAAGCTTGAAACTCCTAATGATTAAAAAGATATAATATAACAAAATAAAATAATTTTCATGTTTTATTATTTATTGTTTAAGTAACATGTCTACAAATAAAATTAACAATATTAAACATTAATATAATAGCTTTGTTTATGTAGACACAAACATATAATCTGCGTGTGAAACGGTCGTGAGCTCTTTGTCTAACTTTGTTCTAAAATGATTGTTGCGTACGATAGTCGCTCATGTTATGGGGCTATAGCCGCGGAGTCATAAAACTGTAATGAGACTTATAAACTTTATGAACCTATCATGTATGGTGGGCCATCACTCGTGCGAGGCCGTTAATATTCACATATTAATGGTGAGCACAAAAGATAATTATAATCATCGCCATCATCAGCATACCTACATCATCATATATAATATCATAACAGATCTTGTCATTATTATTGGCTGGACTATTTTTTTTATATACATCTGTTGCTTTTTATCAATCAACAATCTTTATACAAGTAGCATTCATTAGTTGTCTCCGTGGTGTTCTTCTTTTTTTTTTTTAATATATATTATTTTAAATACATACTTATACATAATATACATCTCCCTCTTTTCGACTCTGTATCTTTTCTTATCTTATCAATTTATCTTCTATCGTTTTCTTTATTTACTTTCTGTGTTATCTTTCTTGCAAATTCTACAAACTTGTTTCTTGTGTTGTCGTTTTCCATTATTTTGCTAATATTCTCCGCTGGACTCTTGGTAACTCTACGCGTTCATTTCTCACTAGAAACGTACCTATATTGTCCACAGAGGTCGTTATAATATGTAATATGTATGTATTTTATTTATATTGACTAGCTGGTGCCCGCGAGTTCGTTCGCCTAGCGTAGTTCTATTATAATCAAAGTGACTTAACAACTTGTTTGCTTCTTTTAAATTTTTAAATCTGTCTTGCTTTACAAGACAGATTTAAAAATTTAAAAGAATGTTAAAATGAAAATTTATGATAAGATAGAATTTCTCGTAGGAATGAGCGATTTTTCCGCAATAAAAAGTATTCTAGACGTTGACCAGGCATATTCGAATCTGTCCAGTAGTGTCGGAGAATATGCTGGACAAATAGACAAACAGACAGGCAAAAAATTTAAAAAACTATGAAATAGTAATACTATTTTAACATTGCGCTCAATTAGTTTTTCGTAAATATAAATAAGTTTATTTTTACGACATTATTTTGTCCTACGCAAGTTGTTGAAATTTTCAATAATTAAGTACTTTAGTCGCCAATAATATTATTTTTTTTAACTCGGCATACTTCAATTTGTTTACAATTACTGTCATACACTGTATCTACACCAGCGCCATTCTGGAAGGTTTTGGAACCGTTACTTCTAGCACACAGCTCTACACTTTTTCCTATTTTCTACCACATGAGACGATTCTCCTTACCTCTATCCTCCATAGAAGGATCTTTTGACATCGATGAAGCTTTTTTTTCTTTTATGGCATAGGAGGGCAAAATAGGTTTACACTGCGATTATATTTTAATATGAATGCGATTAGATATTATCACGAGGCCATTTAAATGACTGCGACGCCCGTAGACATCCGCATAGAGGTAATATTTGGGATAAGAGGAGGTATGGTGTTAGAGAGCGGTACCTCCCCAGACGCGCCGACCCAATTCGGCCGCATACTTGCTGGGTAGTTCTACCTCTGACTACATTACATTAAGTTCATTTCAAATGTAATAGTATCTATGTAATAATAGTACAAAACAATACGCTAAATTACTCAAATTATAAATACAATAAAATAGTATAATTTTAACGAAACTATCCCCAAACATATTTAAACAGCACACAATATAATATAAAGAAGTCCACCCGGGCGCAGTCCCTCATACATCACGTGACCAAGACCCGACAATACATTTTTCATACAAAATGATTTATTGCACTCAAAACGTTATATAATACGAAGACGGCCAGTACAGTGGAACGCTTCTAATGCTTTACGACAAGGTAATACGTCATTTTAAGGATAAATTTATTTGAAAAGTACCACGCATACTGCCACGCTGCATGCAGCAAAATTGGGCCGGCACGACCGGGGAGGTACCTCTCCCTTACTCTGGCTTAAAGTGACAGCCGTGCTGTTTCGTATAAAATTGTGATATTTAGGAAAAATAAGACAACAATCTGTGTTCACCTACGCGTATATTAGCAGACTGAGACAGCGAACGTTATTCGTAAGTACAAAGAATTTATCTGCTACCCTCACATAATACATCTTTTATCTAAGTACATACATTACAAAAATGTGTTGCGTGTTTCGTGTAGTCAGTTCTTGTGGCCCATGGAGGGGGGAGGAGGAAGAAGGGCAACGCATCTGTAGGACCTTTATGCCGATGTCTTCGCGTGTAGGTTATTATAAAAATTGGTCCGACTCGACATTGCGTCAACAAAATAACAACCGCTACATAGATGACTTACTATGTCGTACAGTGATACCCATACCGCTGGAGGGTTTAGTCGGTATTGCACTAAGTGGCAAGTCCGACATAGACCTAGGGGCCACCCGGGCTCCTAGGTAACAGAGGTAAATGTTCCTCTGCATCAACAAAACAAGGCTACACAGAAAAAACCGTCGTGCAGGTACTTGTACATATGTGATTTATCATCTTACTTTTACGTACGTCATATAAATTCAACGTGACATCTCGGAGCCGCTCGTGCGCGCAGCAGCCGCGTGTGAACACGTAGATTGCGGACTCCGGACTGAATATTTGAATTCTCGATAGCAAAATTCACCACAACTAGAGTTTCGTTATCTTCCTCGGTCCGCTGCACACCGTACGAAACCCGGCAGTATTTCACGCTATGATTTCAATTCGATGTCTTTGGTAACGACGTTTTTACTCGGCATGACATTATTTATAAATTTGTTTTAATTTCCGACGCAATAAGAGTTTTGTGAGTTTCACGTGGATGTCAGTGTGTGTCTGTAGCATCGTAGCTCTTGAGTTGGTTTTTAGCTGTTTGGTAAAAATGGTCCAGCAGTTTGAAGAGTACAAGTTATACAATCCTTTATACAATTTTGACTATACATATCTACCTAAGATTATAATTGTGGACGAGCATATTATATTGGTTATTCTTTCACCCGATTTTTTTTTATAGTACAGGGGGCAAACGAGCAGTCGGGTCACCGAGATGATGGTGTTTTCCGACGCCCACAGACATCTGCAACACCAGGGGTTTTGCAGTTGCATTGCCGGCCTTTAAGATGAGAGTAGGCTCTTTTCTTGAAGATTATTTATTATTTGATGAATTAGTACGATTTCGCATTGTTATAATAATCTAAAATAGCAAAAACACTTTTTTAAATCCTAAAAACATCGGTTCTCTTAAAATGGACTTACGACGCATGTAACTGCGTGGCTCGGCTAGACGTTAAATAAATACGTCAACGTGTACGAGAGTCGTTAACTCACGTACACACACGTAAGTCGTTAACTCACGTACACGTACGTAAGTCATTACCTCACGTACACATACTTAAGTCATTATTCACGTACACATACGTAAATAACGTATCCGCAAGCCCGCTCCGTCATGCTCCCCCAATATCGACGAGCGAAACTTTGCAACTGACGTTGATGTATCGGCTCCCTCCGAGTGTTCCTTGCTTGAGAATTTTAATAAGCATCGACCGTTCATCAGCGCCCTCAAACGAGCAGTCGGTGATAGTGTAATATATTAAGCTAAACATAGTGTTCCAGTAATAATTTTCAAATTGTAAATACTCGCATCGTAGAAGTTACATTTCATGGTTCTTTTGGAGTTTACCTAAAGAAACGATTTTTTTATTCCAGTTTATAACTTACATCCGCATATCCTTATTTTTTTTAGTATAAGGGGGCCACGAGCAGTCAGAGCCTTTAGACAACTACCGACGCCCACGAACATCCGAAATACGGTTGTGCACATGCGTTGACCTCCTCATCACAGCTGTCACTTTACACCGGCATCATGTGAGCGAGAGGCAGCTTCCTAAAATTCTCGGAGCAATTTTTGGATGAAAGAATAACATACACACTTTCGCATTTGGAATAATATTTGGAGTAGGTAGATAATTAATGTAGTTTACATTAAAATCCTTGGCTGGTTATAATTAGTAACGCGTAAACGTTATTGATTTTACATTCTTGACATTTAACTCCTTTACCCTTGAACATACATTTACCAAAACACAATCAGTATTAGTAATCGCTCCCTTTTATAAGCGCACGAATATAATTTGACCCGCGCCGGAAAGGGCAGAGTTGGGCCCACCCATGATATGGCATATATCTGGTGGTGGTCTTTGGTCAGCCATAGATTGAAGATAGGGATCAATGTGACAGGACGGCCATAGATACTCCACCCATCCCTCTGACTCAGCAGAGGGCGGTGTGGTTTGGAATGTGTGACGGGTCCAATTTGGACATTGGTGGCGTGTCCGGATGGGAACCTGACCTCATTGCAGGGTCTATCTACATCGTAGTAAGGACTATTCAGAGGCAGTCGGACGGTCCCCATAGATAAGTCTGGCCTCTTCGTCGAGGCCAATCGACAGCTGGAGGGATCCTGTTGCTTGCAGATCCGGAACCCTCCACTTATAATGGCTGATGGCAACCTGCAGGGGTTAAGTCGGTATTACACTAAGTGCCGAGTCCTGATGATGATGATCAATATCTAAATCGAATAATCATGTCGAGTGCAGCGATTAGATAAGCCGAGGCCTACTCGAGTGGCGGTACGAGTTGTTAACCACTCCGTATCTCGCCCATTACACGCCCAACTCTATTAGTCATTCTCCTAGTCCAGTGGTTCCCAACCAGAGGTACGTGGAGCGCCAGTGGTCCGCAGAAGCCAAAAAATGGCCCGCGAATGATTTTAAATTTTGCGGGCGGTAAGTTGTTGGTTGCCGTGCAGTGAGTGAAAATTTTTATTATACATATTTTGTGGTCCGCTATCGAGAATAATATACGGCCCTGGCCAAGAAAAGTTTGTGAACCCCTGTCCTAGTCCTATTAACACGAGAGCTTTACGCGCTACTGCCCCGTTCATCAGGGCAAGGAAGTGCAACACCACAAACTTCCTTAGTTCGGACTGTCAACAGCCAGGTACAATGTCAAATGAATGGAATGGAATGGAATGAAATGGAAATGGAATGGAACATTTCCGTGCGACCCGGGTATCAAACCATAACCTGCCCATAAAACTATAATTATGTGAATTAAGCACATGAAATAAATAAATAAATTTAAAAAAATGGTGCGTTACTTGTGTACGCGCGTGAGAAGTATACTTAAATTCAGTGAATTCAAATCGTATTTATTGTTAAATTTATTTATTTACTTTTTAAATATTGAATAACCAATAAAAATATTTAATATTGTAACACCTGATATTATAATTGTAGCGTGATATGTGTTTGACAAATAAATTTTTTTTTTAATAACGCTATATACATATAATACGCTTTCAGCCTTGCTGAGACGTCTTAGTGTCTTTATACCTATCAATAGCAGAAACTCATTTGCTAATTAATCCAGTAGACTTCCACCCCACGCTGGGATTCACTGTTCCAACACGGGCCACTGCTCCTATAACTGTTAGTGTGACAGGTTTGTGAATGTAGACAATGGTGCCAACTTACGCGACTAATAGAAGTTCTATTTCTATTTCGTTGGTAGTTCTTGTTAAATTCGAGACTGCAACCGCTGCAACTTCATACTATTGATTGTTTTCTGTCACAAATCTTAAAATTTCACTCTCATCATTTTTTCATAACGCGCCTAAAGAATGCATTTTAATCTGCACTAATAATATTAAGAGTAAATATTTTTGAAGTGAAAACTTCTTTAGTGGCGTTGAGCACTTTTTCTGTAATGGCTAATCTTAAACTCGCGTCAGAAAACGTGACCGTCAGATTTTTTCGTAAGACGGATGGAGAGGAGCGTCAAATGTCAAATGATGATCGCAATCTTAGCACAACGAAATACAAAACAACTATTAATGCGGTCTTTATTAGACGTTTAAATAGGTTCGAATCAAAACTGTTCGTTTCTTACTTCAGATACCATAAACTTATCGTATCAGTTTTAGAGATTGGCGATGATAGTTCTGGTAATAATGATGGTGAAAAAGTCGTTGAAATTATGGATGAAAGTTGATTTTTCTGAGTGATAATGTAAAATAATTGTAATAGTTCTAAAGTGTTCAATTTTTAATGTAATATAAATTGTCATGTCTGTGCAATTAATGAATATTGTATTCTACCACATAAATGATAGTACTTTTATACTGATAATTAAAGAAATTCGTGCAAAATTATTCCCTAACCATTCCAAAATATCAAACAGGCACAACGATAATAATCAAATTTTCACTTCTGCCGGCTCTCCCGGACTGCAACCCGTTTTTTTTTGTTCGTTTGTATCGAATAGTCGCCAAAATTACGGGACTTTTTTAAAGAATTCTTTCACATAGGAAACCATATTATCAGGAATTTACATGGGCTACATTTTATCATGAATGAACAACTTCTATTTTCGCCACCCAACGAAGTAGACCAGGTGTCCACGTAAGGGGGTCGACTAGTATTTTTAAATTTGAGGTATTTTCGCACACGAATATTCTTAAAGACGACATTTTCTTTCGCACCATGATTAAGTCAAATCAGTTTAGCAATGTTTGAGCAAGTTCCACACATAAGAAGCAAATGTTGACTCAACGCGATCGCCTATAACTCGGTCGCCGGCGCCGTAAACCTGCCCGTGAAACTTAATTTACGACCAACACGTCACCCGGCCACAGGTGACACCCCAGAGGTAGCACCCCATGTGGCACCCGCAGGTGGCACCCGTCACACTTCATCTAGCCGTACGTTTGGACGACTTTAATATGGCGGCACAATCTTGTTTTATGTCTTTGGCCTACTTTGTAACAAGGTTTAGTGTCATTGAAGGATTGCAGCTGCATTGGGCTGGTATAAGTACTGCTGCACAACAGATGATGTCTTCTCATTATTGGAAAATACGTTGTCATGGTAACGTATAGCAATGCGATCCAGTCGTTTAGGAGTTCAGTGACATACACACGCACACAAGAAACATATATATAAAGATATTAAATAGTCATTACTTTAAGCCTTTATTATGGTCTCAGAGATGTTTTCTTGCTCAAGTCCAGCGTAGTTGATCTGTCGAAACGTTTCCACTAGAACAAAAGGACAGGACCGGTTGTGCCGACGAGCGCTCGCAGCAATTCGATTAAGCTGTATTGGGCTTCTCTGCGCTTCCACGGGATTTATTTCAGTTCCGAAGAAAAAAGCTGCGAATCTAACAAGACCAAACAAGATATTATGTTGACTTTTTTTTAGGGTTTTGTATCTCAGAGAGAAAAAATGGAACCCTTATAGGATCGCTTTGTTGTCCGTATGTCTGTACGTCTGTCAAGACCTTTTTCTCTAAAACGCGTGAAGGGATTAAGCTGAAATTTGTCAAATACGGAGGTCAGTTACGTCTTGATGCCTTGAAAAAATCACACTTCTAAGTTAACGCAATAAAATAAACGCCAATTATGCACAAATTTTGTATGAAAACGTATTTTGTCGAAAACCAAAAATTATAGGGTACTTCCTGTTGACATTCACAACTGCAGGTCAACAGTTGGCTATAACTTTTTATTGCGTTAATTTAGAAGTGTGATTTTTGTCAACTTAAACGGCAGGCGTAAAGTTACAATAATTGAAAACCATGCATTACGTTTGGATTGTTCTTCCCATTCATACGGAACCCTCGGTGTGCGAGTCGGACTCGCACTTGGCCGGTTTTTTTTAAGGTGTAGCCATCGGAGCCATTTTCATAATTAGCGACACCCATAGACATCCGCATAGAGACTATACAGATGCGCTGTCCTCCTTTCGCCTTCCATATTACTAACCCGATTACGTTACTCGGGGACCACGGGTTCCGATGTCTTAAGCGGGTGAAACCGCGGAGCGCAGCTAGTAATTAATAGAAAGAAATGGCGACAAGCAAACTTTTAGATTGCACAGCACGTTCAACGCTTCTAATTACGAGTCGTGCATATTATCACGTGCTGATAGCCGACCGCGAGCAGTACCACAATACAAACAGCAGGGGCGGTCGTTAGCCGTAACGAGCCACGAGCTCAGCGAGGCAGGAGCCGGCGGGCGATCATTAGCCGAAGAAACTGCCGGACGGCAAATATCGCACTTGAATTCATTAAGAGGCTTAATGGAGTGCCGGTTAATAAAGTCCGCATTAAAATCGTTGGCAATTAACGCTGGAATATTAAATTTATACGAGGTAGAGCCATGATGGTCACCATGCAGCTTAATTGGGCCGGCACGACCGGGGAAGTACCCCTCGCTACATACACGACAACGGCGTAAAGTAACAGTTGTGCTGTCGCGCTTCGTGCGATGTGTAAGTAGCCGGTGGTCCATGGGGGAGGGGGGAGCGCGAAGGAGGGTTCCCTCTTAGTAAAGGATAACGCATAATACCGGTTCTCGCCACTTCGCGCTGGTATCATGAGAAGAGATTCCACCCGGTATCTTCCCGATTCATCTACATTGAAGCCATGACGCGGAATTTGTTTCACAACAGCCTGCTAAACAGGCAACTTAAATGTATACGTTTAAGTATATTGGTTCAATTTTAATACGGGCATGTCAGGTTTATTTTTAGGGTTCCGTATCTCAAAGAGAAAAAACGGAACCCTTATAGGATCGCTTTGTTGTCCGTCTCTACGTCTGTCAAGACCTTTTTCTCTAAAACGCTTGAAGGGATTAAACTGAAATCTTGTCAAATACGGAGGTCAGTTACGTCTTGATGCCTTGAAAAAATCACACTTCTAAGTTAACGCAATAAAAAGTTATAGCCATTTATGCACAAATTTGTATGAAAACGCACTTTTTCGAAAACCTATAGGGTACTTCCCGTTGAGCTAGAATTCTGAAATTTGGCAAGAAGTAAGACCTTGCAGTACACATATAGGAATAAATCTAAAAATTAGTAAATAAAATTTATATCACTGGAAAAATTATTACCAACTTATGCATGTAGTTCGTTTCATACTAAATGTATGCAAGCACCCGCATATATAAGTTTGTCGCAAGGAAGTGTAATTTTCTTAACGTCCATTACTTTTGCTCATACCTTCCGTTCCTACGGAACCCTCGGTGTGCGAGTCCGACTCGCACTTGGCCGGTTTTTTCTCGAGAAAATGCTCGCGAAACCAAAATAAGGAATCCAATGGGTGTGTGAAATACGCGGCTGAACTACGTACCGCCAATAGTGAGGTGTCCCGAATTGTCAGCTTAATTTATTGGATACCTCGAGCATGCATATCATAATTTCAATAAGTTCCCAATGAAGTTCTTACCTGAAACAAATAAATACATATTTAGTATTTTATACATCATATGGTTATACAATCACCAGAATAGTTTATATTAATGCAAGCTTGGAGTGACGTCATATGCAAAGCTGTGGGCAGGAAGTGGAAAATGACAGCCGAAGATCGAGGCCAGTGGCGTGCTCTGGGAGAGGCCACCGTCCAACAGTGGACTGCAATAGGCTGATGATGGGTTACCCCACTTTATATCCAAGCATGTTCCTCCAAGGCGTGGTAGGGTACGATATACTGGAAGTAAGACGCGACATTGCCCTACTTTACTATTTGGTAAACTTAATCCAAGGCAAGAGAAGTAACCCAACACTATTAGAGAGTGTGGGCTTGCATGTGCCGGATAACTACGCCAATGCTCGCCGTCGTTCTTTTTACTTTTTTCATTACCGTGTTATAGAACGGCAAGCGCAGGACAAGCGCCACTGGCTCGTGCACTACGCTTGATTAACGATTTCATATAGATTGATAACAATTTGGATGTTTTTTAAACTCCACCAGTTCAATTAATAAAAATTGTAAAATCTATATTAGAAAATAAGTAGTAAATAATTAGTACATAAGTAATGTTATATGAATAATAAACTTAACTTTATTTATAGTTTTCGCGTTGGATTGACACAACTTACGCAAGAAAGACACGCAAAATTGTGAGGTGTTCCACATTTTTGTATTAAATGTAATTTTAGGTAATAAAAAGTGGAAATAGTATAAAAAAGTATATTATTTAACAAAACTATAACATGAATTTCCATTAAGAAATGACAATACATTCAATCAACTATTGAACTTTATTTAGTTGTATTATGAAATTACCCTATTGTGTTCAACTGTAGCCTGCGGACACGCATTAGACAAATACTGTGTGGCCCCTCCGGCATGTACAATGAATAAATAATATCTCCGCACGATAAAGCCCGAAATAATAGCCTCCTTTTTACGTTTTATTAATTAGATTTTAATTAACAAAAACAAGCAGGCAGAAGCACAGGAACAGCCCACAGAAGTGTTAACTTAAAACTATTTCAAAACACTATACGTACAAGCGAAATACCGTGGCTCCACATTCCTGTACTGACTGATGGCATAGCATATTTGTTGACGCGAACTCATAAAACTATCCTTTATCTAGCGCCGCAAAAAAGATTTCGCTTGTAAAATATGTATTAATTTCGGAGTAAATATAGAAATAAACAAATTTCCGAAAAGTAGGTTACGTAGCCACAATATAGATTATACCTTAGCTACGTTAGTTATGTGATTAATATAGCAGAGGCCATATAAGCCACGTTAGTTACCTAGTAACTTTATATCAAAATTAAATTCTCAGTAAAATGAGCCCAGAAGCTCAGCTATCAGGTGAAACAAACGGATTAGAACAGAAATAGTTCGAAGGAACCTGACTATAATATTGAACATGATGCTGAAGTGAAACGTGTGCAACAGACGTAAGCGACGTAAGCGACGTAAGCACAGCTAAATGAACGATGGCGCGGTAAAGCATGAAGAATTACGCTTGAGCGGTTTCACAGCATTTTACCCCTCATAAATTTTCATACCGCGTCCTTTACATCATTGTTAAGGAGTATACTCCAAAAGCCGATGACGTCGCACTAATGGCTGCCAGCGAGCCGCGTCAGATAAGTCCGCAAGACGGATGCGCGCGTTATCAATCACGCCGCCTCCCTAATTGAACTCCGGCCTCGCTGATTTTGATCAATGGATTGCTCTTTCATAACTCCGGCCGAAGCCAGTCAAAGATACTTTGCGATTTTATTATATCAAACTAAAAGTCTCCTCACTGGCTTCCGTGCTATGTCTATACATATGCAATTATGCATATATAGTGTGTTCAATTATATAAAGTTCTCGTATCACAATGTTTAGTTAACCTCCGACATGGCTGGACAGATTCTCATTAAATGTTGTATGCCTAGGTTTCAGGTCTGAGAATCGGCCAACGTCTGTTTTTCATCTCGATATTTCCATGGGATCGAATCTTACGTATGTAAAACCGCGGAGCGCAGCTAGTATAATATATTTTTATATAAATCACACCACTTTAATCAATCGTTATACTTGTAAGTACTTTTACCTACCGTAAAGACTTGTGTTACAGGTTCTAAGCAACGGCAATATATTAAAAAAAATCATCAACCGAGAAAGTTTTAGAGAAAGGTATATTTAAATTGGAAAAAGTTTTTGTTACAGGTTCTAAACAACAGAAATATATTTAAAAATGTTTTACCAAATTGAGAAAGTTGTAGATAAAGGTATATTTAAGTTGAGAAAGGATTTTTATTGTGAAAGTTAAGAAACAATTTGAGAAGCAGTGTGTTAGTATTGATGATTTTTATTACAAACATAAATATAATACACACTTGGTAGATCATGATGAAATGTTGGCATAACACGTTTATCAGATCTGCCACGTTACCAAATGAGCCAATCACCCTTCAGTTGAAATACAGCAGCTGTGAAACTTGGAAAAGTATCCAGCTAGAGACCAAGTAGAACAAAATTCAATCTCTATGTCGTGACGTATTTTATTTTTACTTGGTTTATGTCACAATTAAAAAAAAGTAAAATATTTTTCGTAATTCGCGACAGACATTGAAACTACTGAAACGATCGGCAGGTTAAAGGTAATGCAATATATCAATGCGGAATGATTTGTGGATAGTTTCAGGCTATTTATTTTTGTGCTTACCAGAACAGGCTGAGGTACAGTCAGTCACATAATATAAGGTCACCCAGCCAAATTGTATCACGTTAAACCCTGCTCAAGCGTTGTTCCCCTCAGCAAACGCAAGTCGTCGAGCGCCACCGCAGTCGCTGTCACGCGTCACGCAAATTACGCATAAATAATTCCCGAGGGATCAGCGGGACTTATAGAGGATACGCCGTGTCTACCTACGCAGTACAATCAGATATCGTCATCATTCGGCCTTCGACTTTTTACGATTTTACACACGTAAATACGTAGAGCACAGTAAATACGTAATTTATCCTGAAAATATTCATATAAAACAATAATGATAACATTAGTTGCGAACTCCGACTCAAACTCATTAGTTATTGTTATAGGTAACTACAACATGCAAAACCTCAGTCACGGCAATAACGGCAACACAACTTCCAAGGCACATCACATTCCGCCTCATAAATATAACACGTCCAAAGTTGCTATTGCGTCGACTGAATTATTTAAAACACAATACAATTTCAAAACTTGTGACCTCTTGAAAAGAAACAGACAATGGTTTGTTTTATACTTTATTAAATAACTAGCGGAAGCACGCAATTTCGTTTACGTGACTTCGTTTTTTTACCACAGTCGGTTAAAAAGTAGCCTATAGCCTTCCTCGCTGAATGGACTAACTAATACTGAAAGAATTTTTAGATCGGACCAGTAGTTCCAGAGATTAGCGCGTTCAAATAAACAAACTTTTCAGCTTTATATTATTATTAGTATATGGATATACTTTTTTTTACTATTTTCACTTTTTATTAACTGAAATGACATTTAATACGACAGGTTTCGAAAACTCATCATAAGGTATAGTTTTTTTCATCATAGTTTACGAAATCGGTCGTATTAAATCTAATATAAGTTAATAAAAAGTGGAAATAGTATAAAAAAGTATATTATATAACAAAAATATAACATGAATTTCCATCAAGAAGTCACAATACATTCCATTATCTATAATGGTTTGTTTTTTAAAAGTCACGAGTCACAGATGTGTGTGCGCAGACACGAGCGCGTTCTCCATTTCCATATTCATCTAATCTAATATAAACACTAGACACTACAGAGAGAGAGACTAAGAAAACCGGAGAGACATCAGGAACAGCCTGATTTCATTTCAGGTGTGTGTGACGCTCTCTTGAGGGCACGCGGGTAATAACACCGCCGTGAAGTGACGTGTGAGTTTGTTAGACAGGCCCTAGGAAACTTAGACGACGGCGGCTACATACACTCTATGCGGATGTTTGCGACAATATATATTAGAAAACTGCAACTGTTTGTTTGCCTCCTTATCTTATAAACAAATATACAACAAATGGATAAATTAATTATGAATGATGATGACAAATGTAATCACGCTTTTACCAACAAATTAAATAGCAACGGCGTTCAAAGCTGCACATTACATTATGTATGATAAAGTTCAGACGAAACGAGCTCCGAATAAAAAGTGTACATACGATATGAGACCGGAGAGGCGCCCGGGTTCAGGAGGTACCTCGCCTCGGGGCCACCAACTCCGCCTCTTACATATTTAACTACCCTCTCGCCATATCCTCTGTAACCTTTCTAATGTAGACACATGAGGCCAAATTACTGGCTCTAAACGCGCCGAAGGCACTCTGTTACTTTTATCTACACAAATAAATCAAATTGGATTGTCTGTTTGTGACATTAAAATAACCGCTTTTTACTAAATGCATATGAATGTATGTGCGGTAAGTATACCAAAATATTTTTTTTTTCATTTCTGTCTGTTTGTTTACTCCGGCTAATCTTTGGCGCGGCTGAACCGATTTTGACGGGACTTTCTCTGACATGGCAGCTGATATAAGAAGTAACTTAAGCTACTTTATTTGTTAATTTTTATTATTTTTAAATTGCACGCAGGCGCAGTCACGGGCACAGCCAGTTACATAATATAAAAGCATTTTAATGTACACTGCGTGAAATATACAAACTTTCAAAATTATAATATTAGTAGGATTTATTAGGCACTCTACCGTAAATGAAAGATCACCCACAATGAAAGGCACTCTAGCGCGAATAAAGTTGGGGAGGTTTATAATATAAAGGGTAGAGCGGTAGAAATAAATTGTTTGCTGATGTGCCCGTGAGATTCTAGAGTAGATGACACGTTCAAGAAGATCTAGAAAGTTTTTTTTAATTGCATAAGGGGGCAAACGAACAATTGGAGGATTGACGTGAATAATTTCATGATTACCGGCTCTCATAGATATCCGCATAGAGGTTATACAGATGCGTTGCCCTCCTTGCTCCTCCTCTCTCCACGGCCATCCAGGAAAGGATTGATTCCCCGTTTCTATCGAATACACGATTCAATCTTACGCCTACATCCGCAGTGATTACGGACGGATTAAAAACACGGACAATTTTAATTTCAGTCAGTCAACTGTAATTTGTTCGTAACTGTGTTGTGTATAATTTGTAAATGTTAAGAATCGTAGAAAGTTTATCTTACATTAACTACATTTTTTTCCTTTTTATTCAACAAGAACTTATCCCTTTTTTATTTTGTAAACCAATTATTATAAATATTTTACTACACCTTATAACAACGCTGCTTACACCTACTTACACCCTCAATTCGGCTACGTGCATATAGTCGTAGCACTACGACTCACAGATATCAACATATTGTGTTGTTCTCAGAAATCTATACTAATAATATAAAGCTGAAGAGTTTGTTTGTTTGAACGCACTAATCTCTGGAACTACTGGTCCGATTTGAAAAATTCTTTCGATATTAGATAGTCCATTTAGCGAGGAAGGCTACAGACTACTTTTTAACCGACTGCGGTAGAAAAATGGATTCACGTAAACGAAGTTGCGGGCGTCCGCTAGTAATAAATAAATAAATGAAGATGGCAGTGATGATGACAGTGTATAAAACAATCACTATAGCGCGAATTTAACATTCATGTTGTACGAGCAAGTTGAATGGGAAAAAGTTGTTATCATACAAGTTGGTGCGGCGTCGCTCCCCGGGGCCCGGCCGGAAACAATTTACAGCGCACTAGGAACCGGCGCGACTTCGTGCGGATTATACTCTGCATATTACACAGATTGTTCATCATCCATATAGATCGCGTCTATCTACATATATTAATAAATCCATACTAATATTATAAAAGTGTGTTTGTTTGTTTGTCCTTATTCACATCAAATCGGATCAACGGATCGATGTGATATTTAGTTGACGGACTGAAGTGTGTCATCGGCTTCTTATCGAGAAGCCACGCGAGCGAAGCCGCGTATAACAGCTAGTAATATACATTTTAAGTATAATAAAGTGTAATCATCGCAGCGGAAATGGGCTGGTACGGGCGGGCAGTCTTCTCTCGCGCATTGTACAGCCACAAACTGACAGCTATCGTGTTTTGTGCGGTTTGTCTGTTTATGTAGCCCATCGGAGGTGTGGAGAGTAGCAGGGCAACACATGTGCATGACGATTGTATGGATGGCTTCAAAATTCTCGGACTGCACCCTTATATAAAAGAAAACCATATTATTTGTAGTACTTGTGTATGCATGGGATCGCACACGTCTCTAGATCACGGGTAGGCGGGTATAGGGATGTCGGAATTGTAATAAAATATCGATATATCGACACATCGATATTTATAAAAATATCAATATCGGTAGCGATATTTTTATTTAAGAATATCGATCTATCGGTATGATACAGCGGTCGGCAATCCACAGCCATGTCTAATAAATATCAGTTATTATGAAAGAGAGTTCAAACTAAAAAAAAAGATTAATTTGGGATTCTAGGCTGATACCTGATACATCAGGTGACCTAACTGCTCGTTTGCCTCCTATGCTATAAAAAAAAAATACCACAAAAACATATTGGTTTTGATACAATTTCGATATTGGATATTTTATATCGATATTTCGTTACAAGAAATATCGCCCAAAAATATCGATATATCGAATTGAAAATATCGATATGTCGATATTTATTCTACAAGCCTAGGCGGGACTAGCGGGAGAGCCACAGGCAGGCACGGTCGGACGACCCGTGCTACCGGTGACGTCACGAGCCGTCTTATACCGTGGTGCACATTATTGATCACCACGACGGGAAACCCCTGGCGTCTAGCATTGACCGCTTACAGCAAGATTGATTACTGCGCCGAGATAGCCGATAATCGATATATCATTGGGTACAAGACGATGCTCTGAGGATCTGTGGAACTCTAGATGAGAGTAAATTTGAAAAAGATCTTCTATTCTATTCTAGATGAGGGCGATGTATCTGTTATAGTTCCAGTAGATCGTCGATCGACCTCGATTGACATCGATCGTTAAGAACACAAGTCAACGCAACTCTGGGTAATAACCAAATAACAACGAGACGTATTCCCGCCAGTTCTCCATTGGGGTAGGAAAAGGGAACCGATTGTAAAGTTATAACAAAATATCCCTTTAACACACGTCAAGATGTACAAACCCTCACACGTACCCCAAGATTAGCGCGGAAGCCAACAACGCAGTACAAAAATAATCCAACATAAATCCCTAGTATGCCTTACCTTACCTATAGTAGGCCTTTTCATTTGTGGTATATTTGTGTTCGTGACGTCACCATTTTTATTACGACCCCCCGAACGTAATCTCGGACCGCGCAGTAATCCGGGCTTGTAAATCATCCAGAACCTTCACCGAAATAATATAGAACCCCAATATTACTTGCGAAACAAAGGCTCCCGTTTTACTACCGACATCAACTGACTTACCAACATGTTTTTTATAATAGGTACCTATAAGGGGACAAACGAGAAACCAGAGCCATTTTCATAACTACCGATACCCATAGACATCCGCATAGAAGTTATAAAGATGCGTTGCCCTCCTTGCTCCTCCTCATTGACGTCTCCTGGCTGCTGTCCGTGATCACGATGCACCACCATAATATAATCAATTTTAAGAGCACCATCAAATCAGATAATTTTCTTATCAATATTATAAATCCGAAAATTTTTATGTCTGTTTGTGTGTTACTCCTTCACGCGAAAACTGCTGAACCGATTTACATGAAATTTGCACAAATATTAACACAGGATAGTTTTTATCCCGAAAAAATGTTCCCATGCCATGGAAAGATTTTCCACGATATCGATATTTACGCGGGTAAAACCACGGGGCGCAGCTAGTAGTAACATAAACAAAAAAATGTGCATCTATATAAACAGAAAACTGTTAAACGTAACTAATAAAAAACAAAAATATAGGAAACTTTAAAATTTTTATTTTCTTCCTCTCCTATAAATAAAAGCCTTTGATGGAGATACAAACGTTAAAATACACCTCCCACTAAAAGCCGCAGGTGCGATATCACTAAACGCAGTACATTTAACTGCCGGGCGAGAAATACGCTGATGTTTTCTGCCCGCCTTGTTATAGGGCTGTTTTTTATAGCGCAGGGGCACAAACGAGCAAGCGGTGCCATTTGCCGGCTGCCGACGCCTATAGGTATCATCCGTATATACAGATGCGTTGCCTTTTCTATCCCATCTCATAGGTAACCGGCTTCTAGATGTTCTAAGGTGTTTTAGGGTTCCGTAGCCAAATGGCAAAAAACGGAACCCTTATGGATGCGTCATGTCTGTCTGTCAGTCCGTCCGTCCGTATGTCAGCCATTTTTTTCCGAAACTATTGGGCCTTCGTAGTTGAAACTTTGTAGGTTGATGTATTCTGTGAACCGCTATTCGAATTTTGAATAAAAATAAATAAATTAAAAGATTAAAGGGGCACTCCATTATTGAGTTGAATCTAAAAATTTTATTTTCATAAAGCTTAAATAAAATAACTTCGTTTTTCATAACGTTTGTATGAACAACAAGTTCAGCAAACCTCGATGTGCGAGTCCGACTCG
>LUGF01047328.1:200589-210757 GCA_001625245.1 Calycopis cecrops
TAATATTATAACCAAATATCCCTTTAACACACGTCAAGATGTACCAACCCTCACACGTACCCCCAGATTAGCGCGGAAGTTAACAACGCAGTACAAAAATAATCCAACATAAATCCCTAGTATTAGGCCTTTTCATTTGTGGTATATTTGTGTTCGTGACGTCACCATTTTTATTACGACCCCCCGAACGTAATCTCGGACCGCGCAGTAATCCGGGCTTGTAAATCATCCAGAACCTTCACCGAAATAATATAGAACCCCAATATTACTTGCGAAACAAAGGCTCCCGTTTTACTACCGACATCAACTGACTTACCAACATTTTTTTTATAGTACCTATAACCGACACCTATACTGACACCCATGGACATTCGCATAGAAGTTATGCAGATGCGTTGCCCTCCTTCCTCCTCATTGACGTCTCCTAGTTGCCGCTGATGATCACGATGTACCACTATAACATACGCCTCTCAATTTTAAGAGCACCACCAAATAATATAATTATCTTATCCTTATTATTATTAAAAAGGCGAAAGTTTGTATGTTTGTTTGTTTGTTACTCCTTCACGCGAAAACTGCTGAACCGATTTTTATGACAATGATTGGCACAAACATAGAGGGTAACTTAGATTAGCACATATGATAATTTTTATCCCGAAAAAATGTTCCATTGGATGCCATGGGATGATTTTCCACGGGTAAAACCGCGGGGTGCAGCTAGTAAGTAGTAACATAAAAAAAAAATGTGCATCTATATAAACAGAAAACTGTTAAACGTTAATAAACAAAAATATAGGAAACTTTAAAAATTTTATTTTCTTCCCCTCCTATAAATAAAAGCCATTGATGGAGATAAACGTTAAAACACACTTTCCACTAAAAGCCGCAGGTGCGATATCACTAAACGCAGTACATTTAACTGCCGGCCGAGAAATACGCTAATGTCTTTTGCCCGCCTTGTTATAGCGTTGTTTTTTATATCACAGGGGCACAAACAAGCAATCAGTGTCATTTGCCGGCTACCGAAACCTCCGGCTTCGTATATACAGATGCGTTGCTTCGGCTTCTCTTGAACTGCACGAAATGCGACAGTGTAGAAATTATTAGGTATTTTAGGGTTCCGTAGCCAAATGGCAAAAAAAGGAACCCTTATAAATTCGTCATGTCTGTCCGTCCGTTCGTCCTTATGTCACAGCCACATTTTTCCGAAACTATTGGGCCTTTGTAGTTGAAACTTTGTAGTTTGCTGTATTCTGTGAACCACTATTAGAATTTTGAATAAAAATAAATAAATTAAAAAATTAAAGGGAGTACTTAATACATAGAATTGAATCAAAAATTTTTTTTTCATCCAACTTAAATAAAATTCCTAACTTGGTTTTTCATAACGTTTGTATATACCATAGATTTATAATGTAATGTAAATTCACGTAGTGAGAACAATTCTAAATCTATAGTATAAACGATAAGTTCATACTAACGTTATGAAAAACCAAATATATTTTATTTTCTGATAAAAAATGTCGCATTTCGTTGGTACGGAACCCTCAATCCGACTCGCACTTGGCCAGTTATTTATAGTATTAGGGTATATTAGGTAAACGATCAGTCGGAGCCATTTACATGACTTCCGATGCCCATAGATATCCGCACAGAGCCATACATATGTCTTGCTCTCCATCCTCCTCCCTCCACGGGCTTCCGGCTACCTACACACCGCACGAAACGCGACAGCACAGCCGTCATTTCACGCTGGTTTCGTGCGAGAGGGTCTCCCCGGCCCGGTTCTTACTAACAGCATTAACTTCCAGTTAGGTACGAGCTCGCGTAACTGAGACGTTTATGTTTAGCCTCATCAATTCAATTGCACAACCACTTACTAAAATAAAACATAAATGCCCTGCTTCTAATTGAATGCAGCAATTTAGTAAACGTTGTCTATTAGAAACGGTCGGCTGCGATTAAGCCCCCCAATAGATAAACGCCGTGGAATAATGGCCGTAATAGTTATCAGGCACAATGATCAAGAGCCAGGGCCGTTAGGACGCTCAATAGCCGAACGTGGACATAAAGATAGCCATCGCACTACTTGTAAGGACAAATGACTTGTGATCTATATTTTAGTACAATTTATGTGCATATGAAATATGCACCTCTGCCTTTTAATAAGAATTATTTACACATTATTGTATTACAGATACATGTGATGTAGAGGTTTGTGAGTATCAATCAAAACTTAAACTATACTAGTAATAGTAGTTAGGTAGTAAGAAGTTGGTGGTCTCTAAATAACTAGAACTTATTCTATTTATTGCGTGCCGGACTATTCCATCATTTATTCGATTGGTTCGGCAGTCCGATGCGGCCGGCGAGATCATCAGGCGCAGGTTTAGTCGGTACTGAGTGTCGAGTCCGACATAGGACTAGAGGCCACCCGGGCTCCTAGGTACCATACGTTAATGTATTACCCCGCGCCAAAGTTAAGAATTAAGAAGTCTGAAGTGTTACCAGGAATAGTGCACACGTGTTTGTATTCTAAATGACAGTTCACAAGTCTAGACTTAGAAAAAACCCGTGGAATGAGCAAAATCCCAAGCGAGATATAACAACAAGCATACACTCTCACATTTACAACACAAGTGGGATACAGACCAGTTCAGGAGACCGTAACGCGTGTTACCGCCGGACGAGCTACACGTCCGCAGAGTCCGCGCGTACGTACAACGTAAAGACTTGCGCAGACGTGGGCTTTTGTCCGGACAAAAATGTATGCAAAGTATCGAGTACATTTAATCCCTCATTTGCGTTACTCGATACAGTTGTAAGTGATCTATTTTTGTGGACTAGAAGTCCGCGTACAAAAATCCCTCGTCTGCGCAAGCCTTAATGAAGAGGATGAGAATTTTTCAAAAGCATCGATTGACCCACTTCGGTGCGGCGGAACAACACGAATTGTAAAGCTACACGGTGGTCGGTACGCCGTGTACTACATGTTTGTGAACAACATGGAAATACGTTTTAATAAAATAATGATTCAGTTCCGATATGCAAGTGTTTACTTTATAAAGAGAATATAAAATTAAAGACCTTTTTATTTAGTATAAAGGAGCAAACGATGCGGATGTTTGTAGGCGTCGATAGTCATGAAAATGGTTTCGACTGCTCGTTTGCCCTCCTATACCGTTAAAAAAAACTAGCAGTCAGATTCAATTTCAAGACTACCGACGCCCATAGACATCCGCATAAGATTATACAGATGCGTTGCCCTCGTTCCTTCTCCCCCTACGTACCTACGTAATGCGACAGCACAGCTGTCACTTAACACTAGTTTCGTGTAAGCGAGAGTTACTTCCCCGGTCGTGCCGGCCCGATTCGGCTACATGGAAGCATGCAACGTCGCACTACCTCTTACTAGATCGTGTGAGCGAGTTGCAATACTGCATTAATGTTAGCATTTAACTTACTGCGACATTAAATCTAACGTAAGTTAAAAAAACTAAGTTAACTCTACGTTTATATTTAGCCTCATCAATTTAAGTTCAAGTAACGACAGCATCTCCGCGGTCCATTTGGCAGCCAATTATAGTTAAGTGCAACTTAAGTTGTAATTGCTAAGCTGGCGCGCTCCCGGCCGCGGAGTAACTTTGGCAGTAATTAAAAACTTAATGCTGTCATTATTTATTTGGCACCGCGCTTAAATTCATTTACACTCTTAATAACTATTATTATTATTAATGTCAGCAATTATACAAAATGAGAGAGACTTCTCAAAGATTCTTTCTCATTTTTGTAGCTCCATAAAAAAAGTGTGCTTTAAGTGTGGTCTAAAAAACTATACTGAGTTTACGAGTCTGACGCGCGGCTACACGACCGGACGAGCGCCGCGGTGTGAACGCACTTACCATACGCTCGTCAAGTGTTAACAAAGCAAGTATACATGTAAATATAAACAACTTTACATTTCTTTAACAAAAACTATGTGCTTTAGACCACACAACTGAAGTAAAACTTAATTATTGATTTAATACACAAAATTTCTTACCGTAGTTACAATGACATATTTCATTATTATGTCATTATTAGACATTTATTTTTTAAGTACGAAAAATTTCACTTAAATCGAATTTGAATTTAGAATTTGAATGACAACTTCCACTGGCCTTGCCCGAGCACACATTTTGTAACGCTCTCGCCAACTTACTCTCCATGTCAATGAAGTTTTACTTCAAAAATAAACATCGATCTGCATTTCGCCAATTACACTGTCAAGTATTTGTCTCAGCAACATGTAGCGACAACTGTCACGCTGTTCCGGCTGCAGCGGCGATTATAAAGATCTACATACATGAACATGTTAAATTATTCCTGCATATATACATTACATCTTCATCTTTATGATGCCCGCTGCTTGTAAAAGTTTATCTTCCTTGTAACGCAGACGGGTAAAAACGGTGACGTTAATACAATAACTCCTTGCACGTCAATAAAAGTCTAGATGGAGATTGATACATTTTTTTTGTCCTATGGTATAGGGGGCAAACGAGCAGTCGGAGCTTTTCATTACTACCGACGCCCATAGACATAGCATAGAGTTTATACAGATGCGCTGCCATCCTCTCTTCTCCCATCTCCACGGGTCACCGGCTACTTACACACCGCATGAAACGAGCCAGCACAGCTGTCACTTTACGCCGGGCTCGTATAAATCACATACATCACGACATAACACAGATTTCAATCACGTTCAATATTTTCAAGCAGTATGCCGTGATGCCTAAATAAACATCTAAAAATGTAAATCCCCAAAACTGTTCGTCTATGTAAAATAAAAACAGTAAAAGTGTGATGGTATATAACCTATAGCAGTATATATATAGCTATCGATAAACGGGCTATCTGATACTGAAAGAACTATTCAATCTGAACCAGTAGCCTCAGAAATTAGCGCGTTTAATCAAACTCTTTACCATTATATAATTAGTATATATATCTAAACGTAGAACAGTAAAAAACCCAATGAAAATCTTTAAATTGAGGACGAGGACTCATTATAACAAGTCGTGACGAAATGCCCCATCATTATAAGTGGGACCCAGCGAGCCGAGTGATTGTGTTGAGCGGGAGGGATTGCAATTTTATAAAACTGTAAGGGTCGTCATATAATTGGTGTAATTCTCGATATAATTTCTTTTCTCTGAACTTTGAGTTACATTTAATAAGTTGAAAGAGATATTCAATTACGAGTTCTGCACGAATTTAATTTTAATTTGATTTCGTCTGAACACAATCGTGATATTATGAGTTACTGCATGCGACGTTCGCGTACATCATCATCATCACCTTTTATCCGTCCACTCCTCTTTCACTGAACCCCAAGAGAACTTTTTGACAACAAAATTTTGATCGACTGGCTCAGTGGTAACAACTCGGGTAAGAGAAGCATGTTGGTTCCAATCCCGCTAAGGTTATGGATGTTTATCTATGTGTTGTATGTATTTCTATAATTAAAATCTTAGATATATAAAATATCTTAAATTTATAAAGTACTAGCTGCGCCCCGCGGTTTCACCCGCGTAACTTTCGATCCCGTGGGAATATCGGGATGAAAAATAGATGTTGGCCGATTCTCAGACATGCTCAATATGCTCTCAAAATTTCATGAGAATCGGTCAAGCCGTTTCGGAGGAGTATGGCAACGAAAACTGTGACACGAGAATTTTATATATTAGATTACATATATTTCCATTGTCTAGCACCTGTAGCACAAGTCCTTACGGTACTTACCACGGGGCTAACGTAGTCCACAGACATTATTATTACAGCTTGAGATATGTACTAAAATCACACATCGAGCGAGGCCAATGGAAGTTGTCATTCAAATTCAATTTCGATTTAAATGAAAATTTTTGTATTTAAAAAATAAATATCATAAGTTATGTCACTGTAAATACGGTAATGAATTTGTGTATGGAATCAATAATTAAGTTTTACTTCAGTTGTGTGGTCTAAAGCATATACTTTTTTGTTAAAGAAATGTATAGTTGTTTGTATTTACATGTATACTTGCTTCGTTAACACTTGACGAGCGTATGGTAAGTGCGTTCACACCGCGGCGCTCGTCCGGTCGTGTAACCGCGTCAGACTCGTAAACTCAGTTTATGAGCGGTGAGAGATAAGCTGCTAAACAATAATTGATTCAGTTGGCGGTGATTTAGTGCGTCTAGACTCTAGACTGCACCGCGGTCGGACGTCTCGCTGCTGTCTGAACTGTAGTCTGCAGTCATAGCGGATTTACTCATATTTATTCATATTATTTTCTTATTAATGTAAAAGGTAATGCCACGCTGCATGCACATGCTTGAGATACCTCTCGCTTGCATGATATAAAAATGGCATTTACAATCCCGGCGTTTAGATCACGTCATAGCAGGCTTGATCAATCAGTCACTAACTATAAGCAGATAGGCGCTGTGAGTGTAAGGACTATTGGCATGAACTGCCATAAAATTTCCTTTTTATAGCATAAGGTGCCAAACGAGCAGTAGAACCTATGAGTACCGACGCATACAGACCTCCACAAGGAGGTTATACAGATGTCTTTCCCTCCTTCCTCCTCCTACCTGCATGGGACACCGGCTACCTAAACACCGTACAAAAACGACAGTACAGCCGTCACTTTACTCCGGTGTCGTGTAAGCGAGCGGTACACTACCTTTGAGTCTCTGTACTTCGTCTCTTAACCGTATTCCGCTGTAAGAGTGAGTGAGATAGCGGATTTGGATAATTCGTGTAAATTTCAATATCTATTTCAGTCTAAAATGTAAATATCTCAGCTCTGTATTGCGAGGTACTAACGACATACCGGCACTGACGTAACGAGATCTAAGCTGCAGTTTCAATTGAAATGCAGCTTCACTTCAGCACACCGACGATCGCTTTGAATCCGAAGTTTAAATTCAAATACTGCGAATTATCCCTTAGTTCGTAGAACATGAACATTTTTGGCATATGCTACGAGCAGACTGGCTTTTGGTAGCTACCGCCCATAGACATCCACACAACTTAAAGTTGTGGTGCGCCATGGTGGAGTTGCCCGGCTTGTTAGTAACAGAGAGGAAGGCAACGCATCTTTATACGTTCCGTTTATGTATCTATGAAGAATTTTTTTACAGTATAAGGAGACAAATAAGAAATCTGAGCCATTCACATGACTACCGACCTCCATATAAATTCGTATAGAGGCTGTAGAGATGCGCTGCCCCCCTTCTTCCTTCTCCTTCCATGGGCCACCTTCTACTTACACACCGCACCAAAAAAATATCAGTAAGCAAGGCATTATATTTCAATTGCTCGAATCAAATATTAATGTCATATTATATATCCCATATGTCTACGCACATAGTAACATTTATAATATTAATAGATATGCTCGTATCAGCTAAGTAGCCAAGTTTCTCAGTGGCCAACGTAAACATGTAGCGTCGTCTCACTGCGGCACATGATGTCATGTGACGCGGCCACTTGTGACAGGGCGCGTCACATGACATCATGTGACGCGGTTGCGTATAGTAAATAATCACTACATAGTATAAAACAAAGTCGCTTTCCATGTCTGAATGCTTAGATCTTTCAAATTACCCAACTGATTTTGAATGGGTTTTTTTTAAGAGATAGAGTGATTTAAGAGGAAGGTTTATATGCACAATAACTCCATTTTTGAATTCCGAAATCCAAGCGGGCGAAGCTGCGGGCGGAAGCTATACAAAGTCGTGCGTGTATCTGCGTATACAAAGTCATCTTACACTTTTTGTCCCATAGAGCGCCAACCATCCCGATCTTGGGCAGCCCTCATCCATCCGTAACCCGCCACCATTAGGCCACTTAGGTCGTCGCATTCGTCGTCGCATCCCACACTACGCATCGTGGTCCATTGAACACGCTAAATATATACTTACTCGTATTTGTAGACGATCATATTTATTACCAGCTCCGGCCTCCATCTTTCTTGACAACCCCAGTTTTATTATCTTAACATTTCGATATATGTAATATATATTTTTCCAATTTGTGGATCGGTATTGGAGTAATATAAATAAAAAGATACAACGACGTAATAAAACACCCTATACTTTATACGATATACAATTTCTGATTGTAGTTTTTGCTGGAAAAAACGACAAAAAACATACCAACTTACACATAATACTAGGAGGAAAATAATTACCTAAATGAATGACTTCCCCAATAAATGTTAGAAGATCCATGCGCAGGTTTTTATTACTCATTCGTAAAATTTATCACAGCGATGCCGTAACCGTAGCGAGCGTAGAGCGTTCGTAGCACGTCGTTAAACATGGTCTACGACACTCATACATGACGGATTATACAAAGCGACTTAGTTACTTTATACTGATTGTATTTTACTTACTCATGGCGCTATATTTCAAATGAATCTCAGTTGCCGACAATATGTAGTCATATTTCAGTATTTTATGAAATTTATTTTACTTATGAATGTAAGCTATAAATTGAGTACTTAGAGAACGACGATAAAATTTCATATACTTTGTATTATATGTTACATATTTTGTATGTGTTTCATCATAGTATGTGGCTCGGGATACGAAATTGCTGTCACCCATCAGATAACTGGTGAGCCTTGGTTCGTTTATTTAGTGAATGTTTGTTTAGGAAAAGGTTTCATTTGAACATATAACCTTCATAAAAAAGAGCGCTAGTACTCTACACACACACACACACACACACACACACATGTGTAGTGTGTACCCCTGTATTTTATTACCAACGCCCAGTAAATAAGCCTACGTGTAAACAAGGAGGCGGCTAGCAAGAGCCCAAAGCCTGTCGTGTCACACAGCGAGAAGCCCAGCAGAAAAGCCAACGGTCTGATATTCTCCAACCAGCAGCAACATGCTGAGTTGGAACCAATTTGTGACACACATACAATTATGTATTAGTATTTTTTTCGTCTCGTTTTTCTTTCTTTCTCCATTTAATTCAAATGGTATGATTGTGTGTTTTACAAATAAATTATTCTTATTCTTATTTATAGAGCCTAGATGGTGATATTTATAAGTTCATCCAAGGTAGTAACTAATGTTTAAGGCTAACGACTGAAATAACCTATTCAGTATAGCAGCAGCCGAGCTGGGGCGCCCGGTAAATATCCTCAACTTCACAAGCTACAGCCGTATATCTATATTGTCGTATTTCTTAAGACTCCCGTCTAAGGCAAGGAGGGTAAAATATCCATGAATCCCTACAACAATTATGCTCCCATGTGTGGATGCTGGTCAATAAGCTATGACTTCTAAAAAAATCTGCAAAAAAGTAAGTTGAACTTCTGTACATTCTTCTCGTGTTTTACGAGTGAACCAGACATTATATCCACCTCGCCACCGGACACCCGGACACTCCGCGCGAGAGCCGACGACGGTAATGGCACAATTAGCGACACCCGACACCGCTGGGGAGCGTTTAACAGCTGAGTTCGCGTCGCACTTTACACTAAGTGGCCCCAGCGGCCCCGCCGTGAGCCTGAACTCGCAATGTTTCTGTGGTGTTGAACGAATTTCGGAATTTATGGTTCAATTTAAGGCATTCCTAAATGAAATGCTCTTATGAATTTTTTTTCTCCTTTTAGGGAACGGTGGAGGAAAGAATTACAGTGGATACGAATAAGGGATGAGATGGCTTTTACCCATAAAGGTGCTGGAGCCATGGATCATGTAGGAGATATATATAAATAGAGTGGGGATCATCAGAGGCATGATTTAACCAAGTCCATGTAGCTATATGGTAGTCCAGTCCAGGAGCATTTGTTGCCAACAGATCCAGGGAAATCTGATTCCCCTAAAATGAGGGCTTCCGGAGGTTATTGTAGTTGTTGGTGGTGGTAGATTTTCCAGAGATTTCAGATTCTGCCAGCTGGTTGTTAACCCACCATTGGAATATACTTGGTGGGCTTCCAACTAGCAGCATAAATGCTTTCCTCACATAAAAAAGCAATGCTATCAGTTATTGATATGATGTTGTCTTTAAGGGTAATCTTGGAGATATTCTATTATAAATTGGCACTGAGAAGGCAACAAAGTTATTAATATAATTTATCTATGTCAAAGTTATTTCAGATATCCAAGTTTAGGTT
>LUGF01047328.1:219593-240466 GCA_001625245.1 Calycopis cecrops
TACACACCGCACGAAACGCGACAGCACAGCTGTCACTTAATGCATGTCTCGTGTAAGCGAGAGGTACCTCCCCGGTCGTGCCGGCCCAATTCGGGTGCATGCAAGCATGCAGTGTGGCACTACCTCTTACTAAAATCGCTTTAAAGTTAAAATCGATAAGGACGCCAAATTGTACATTATATACAATATAAGTGTTTATTTTCAATCATTTTCTATTTGTGTGTGCAATAGAGATTTATTTATCTTACTAGCTAGTGCCTGCGACTTAGTACGCGTAGTATATTAACATTATAATCAAAGTGATTTGCTATTGTTTACTTACAATGTACCGATTCCAATTTCCCAAAGGAATAAGCGATTTTACCGCAGTAAAAAGTGTTTTTGGTGTTGACCAGGCTTAGTATCTATACACAACAAAAAGGTTCATTCGAATCCGTAAAGTAGTTTCGGAGATTAGACAGGACACACAGACAAACGGACAAACAGACAAACAAAAAAATTAAAAAACATTGAAAAGTACTATTTTAACATCGCCCCCAATTAGTATGATGTAGTTGTAGAATGAGTCAATAAGAACCGTTAAAAAATCTACAGAATATCGTCTGCTTAGTGAACATAATTCCTGACGTCTAGAATGTTAGCGTAATAATAATTTCATATCAATTTAAAAAGCTTTCAAAATGAGATTCGTTTTTCAAATAACTTATTTTCAATCTATCAGTCTAACTTATACTGTAAATAATCGAAATACACAAATCCCTGAAGTGAAATTTAGAAAAGCTTTTGAAAAAGCCACTGCATAAATAAAGTTATTGTCAAGAGAGATGCATGCGGGCCGATAGCGCTGCCCCTATGGGATTTTGCTTGTTGTTTGCATCACTTTTATAGCTATCATCATCATTGTTACTTTTCAATCCATCGATCAACGTCTTTCGTGTTTGATTTTATTGGGACTTTTGAATTGTTTATGACTGTTATATCTTAATCTTATTAATATTATAAATGCGAAAGTTTGTATGTTTGTTTGTTTGTTTGTTTTTTACTCTTTCATACAAAAACTGCTAAACCGATTTTCATGGAATTTGGCACATACATACAGAGTAACTTGGATTAACACAGGATAGTTTTTATCCCGAAAAAAATGTTGCCGTGGGATGCCATGGGATGATTTTCCACGACATCACACAAATGTTTCTATGGGATGACATGGGATGATTTTCGATTTTCCACGGGATCGAAATTTACGCGGGTTTTATTTATTTATAAATTTGCGTGAAAAAATAACCGACATACGTAAAATGTTAGCATCTATACATATAACAAAATCGTAGAAAAATCTAAATTATTGTACATTGAATTTTTTTTAAAGAATACTTGGAGCGTGAACTAAAGGGTTATTCAACAAGAACTTTGTTTTTTAATTAAGGCAACGCCAAGAACGTGACAGTTTTAGACATTTTGTTTTTGGCGGTATTCGTAGTAGGTGTTTTGGCAATTGTTACAATGAATTCAATTTTGCTCGAAAATCGCATTAAAATAATTCAAATCCATTATGAAAATGGTCGTTCTGTTAAAGTTACATTTCGTAAAATTCGTGATATTTTCGGACAACATAAACGTCCTTCTGAGACCGCTATCAAGAATTTGGTCGTGAAATTTGAGTCGACAGACTCGGTACAAAATGTGCCAACACCAACACGTGTTCGACCGGGTCGTTCAACAGAAAACATCGCTGCCGTGAGCCACAGTGTTGAAGAAGATAAAACTTATCAATTTCACGACGTTCTCAACAATTGGGGTTGTCCAAAAGAGATGATAACAACTGCATTTTGGCCTATTATTGATGACATGGATGTCACTGAAATGTGCTTTCAACAAGACGGTGCTACATGTCACACAGCCAATGAAACGATCAATTTATTGCAAACCAAATTTCCCGATCGCATAATTTCGCGAAATTCATCTGTTAAGTGGCCGGCCAAATCGTGTGATTTAATAGCACTGGATTATTTTTTGTGGGGCTATGTTAAAGACAAAGTTTATACGGAGCCAATCGAATCGATTGCTCCCCTTAAATTCAAAATCCGTGAGGTCATTAACGAAATAGACCCTCCATCTTGCCAAAGAGTGATTAAAATTTTTGATGAAAGAATAAACATCTGTCAACCTGGTCGTGGTGGACATTGGCCAGATATCATATTTCATTCATAATTGCCGAACTTTTCTCTTTGTAATACAATATTTTTTTTAATTTTTTTCCAATATTCTTTGTTTTATTTTGTTTAAAAAAACAAAATTCTTGTTGAAAAACCCTGTACAAACGATATCGAAGTCATAAATATAATTTTTAGAATTTTTATCCGGGCTAAACTCAAAAAGTACTGCATGGGTTTACTTCACATTTTGCATGAATATTACTAACAGATCGGGTCAACATATAGGTATAGGCTACATATTAACAGTTATCATACCATACCTACGGGGAACTGTGAACCTTTCATTCGGAAATTCGGAATCTCCATTTTTGAAGTCGCAAATCCACGCAGGCGAAGCTGCGGGGGGAAGCCAATTTCTAATAAAGTAGGATATATATGTAGACACTCATAAGTCTGTTATATTGTTATGGATTTAATATCGCTGGAGCGGCGGAGTTAGGCCCATGCGTGAGGGTGTTATACCCCGCTGACTTATTCGCATTTCCGACAAACTCGGAGATTAACGAAAGTTGTTCGGAGTCGTGATTGGAAACTTTCTGTAACGACCAGGAGTCGCCCCAATTCATTGGCCTCATTCTTCCGATCTCGTTACGACGTTCAAACTCGGATGAACGGCAATATACTATAACTTTTACGGTAGTGTAGTATCGGGACGGACGACCGATCCTGGTGTGAGTAATGTTAGAAGGTTCTCCTAGGGAGGAAACCCTCTGCGACGGAACGAGGAACTTTCCATATCAACCTATCTGCCCTTTATGTTTTTGTTGACGTAGGGGAGTACATTTACCTACGCTGTATTAACGTAGTATTAAGCTGACATCTGTCAAATTCCATACTACTTATGTGTTTACTAATACTAGTGATTCCGCGGAGATCGAAACTCTATCTGAGCGATTTTTTTTTGTAATTAAAAACTAAATATCGTATGACATGTTATGTCACCGTAAATAAAATTTTCAACACTTGCGAAGGCAGAAACTTCATCAATAATCACGTGTCTTATATATCAATGTGTCAAATGAATGGTAGTGAGTGTAAAGTTTTATTTATTAAATTAAATTATTTTATAAAGCTAGCTTTCTACACTTCTCTTACACATATACACACTATAAGTGTGGCAAATTTCATACTCCTCTGTCCGCGTAATTTTCGTAAAAATGTTCCCGAAATTTTTGCTACACGTAGGTAAATTATATATAGAAAGAATTTGACAAATATCAGTTTAATACTAGGTTAATACTTGGATAAAGTTATTTCTATGTTTATTAAGAAGGGGTTATTGTATAAAAAAGTCGTTATACTTATCATCGCATCGGCTTAGATATTAAAGTAGAACTTCTATACGCGCGCTTGACAGTGAGCTGGCGAGAGCGTTACAAATAATCACACATCGGGCTAGGCTTTGTCATTCAAATTCAAAGTGCAAATTAAATTTAAGTATGTAAAACTTTTTTTTTTTTTTTTTTAAATATCATATGACATGTTACGTCATTGTAACTACGGCAAGGAATTTGCGTAGACAGAGGAATCATTTCTCTGTCTAAGTGAATTCGTGTATTAAATCAATAATTAAGTTTAACTTCAGTTGTGTGGTCTTATTAAGCACACACTTTTTTTTTCATCCGCCTATCGGTGCAGCGCGAAGTGTTGCCTAGTGAATTAATTTTCAAGATGGCGATGTTTATTTACGAAGGATCTCATAGACGCGGCGAGATTAAGCCTGCGGGCCGGGCAATCTCCGCGGCGTGATTATTTTTTAAAATTTCCATCTCACTCCGACACCGCCTGCGGTGGCGCTGGATAATGTCTTGTCATTTACGGTGACAGATTATATCTTGTTGATTGCGCAGAAACAGGTCAGGAGAACGAGTGGGATAGGTTTTCTGTTAGAGTGTTTCAGAAGTTTTGGTTATCAAAAGTTTAGAAATCATGATTTTTTTAGACCAGTTATACTATTAATATTATAAATGCGAAAGTTTGTATGTTTGTTTGTTTGTTACTCCTTCACGCAAAAACTGCTGAACCGATTTTCATGAAATTTGGCACACATATAGATGGTAACTTTTTTATTTTTATATTTTAATTAACACACAGGATAGTTTTTATCCCAAAAAATGTCCCTATGGGATGCCATGGGATGATTTTCTATTTTCCATGGGATCGAAATTTACGCGGGTGAAACCGCGGGGCGCAGCTAGTTTACTATAACTGCATTGCTAGCTATTCTGCACTAGAGCTAATGGGGGCGAGACGCCCGGCTAGTAGTAGAACAATGTTATTTTTATGGTATAGGGGGCAAGCAGTCGGAGCCATTTGACCACTGACGCCCATAGACATTCGCATAGAGACTATACAGATGCGCTGCCCTCCAATCTCCTCCCACCTCCATGGGCCACCGGCTACTTTACACACCGCATGAAACTCGACACAGCTGTCACTTTACACCGGTCTTGTGTAAGCGAGAGGTACCTCCCAGGTCGCGTTGGCGCAATTCAACTGCATGCCAGCACGCAGTGTGGCACTACCTCTTCCTGTATACGACGTGATGATGTACGAGTGCAACAGTTTTCGTAGTCATCTATAGACTCAGAATACTCGCTTGCTCCCATATACCATAAAAATAGTGAATAGTGCACGTAGTTATACCTATTGCTGGTACATCCTTGCCTTTGAGATGAAAATAGATATCACTATAAGGGTTTTAGCAGGCCATTGCCGCTTCTAGTGAGTACAGGTAGGCGATCTGATTAAAGGTCACCGCACACATATCAACTTTGAAAGGGATTGTAACCGTATAAGCTCCAGCCATTCAGTAATCTTTGTATGAAACTTCATACTGCAACGCACACTAATGGGAAACGTAACCTAGCCTCGGAACAGGCAGCCGAACCGCTATCAACGCGCTTCCGGCGTGCCGACAACCAGGCGTCAACGAGGCGCCCGCGCCCGCGCGCTCACGACGAGCCGTCAGCTGGTTGAAGCTAGGGCGTCAACCAGGCATCCCCCGTGCTTACTGCTCGCCTAGCCGTAGCTACGGCGGTGCCGTACATACTTAACGTAAGCGTATCGGCACTGCCTACTTGACGCCTAGGCGAAGGTAATACGGTTACGTTCCCTTTCCGAGTTGATATGTGTGCGGTAACCATTAGTGGATAGACTATAGACGGAAGCCCACGCAGCCCGCGTGATCCCAGCCGCGGGTTCCCTGCGAACCAACAGCACCACATTAATATTTCCTATTATTCCGGCGGTCTCCCATGGCAGCGCGCGCGTCAACACGGCTGTTATCGTGCATTATTAATATCCGCCATGTTGTGATTACGATACGAGGCTAATCTATAAACGTTTCCTTTACATGGAATTAATAAAAACATCAAGGGCGCTGCGGCCTGATACACGCCGCTGTCTGCCGCGCGACTGTGTACGATGCGGTGATCGTTTGGATCAAAGCCGTGAAAGTAGCCGGTGGCCCATGTAGATGGGAGGAGCAAAGAGGGCAACCCGTCTGTTTATCTCTATGCGTATGTCTATTGACGTCGGTAGTCATGAAAAAGACTCCGACTGCGCGTTTGCCCCCCTATACGAAAAAAAACTGTCATATACGACACGGTGCTAGAGTTTACTCGTTAAGAACGAACTGATAATAAAGATCACCAGTGATAATACATTCGAACTGGGCCGGTACGACCCGTGGTACTTTTTGCTCACAAAATAACGAGTTATAGAGATTTAGTAACAGGTAGTGCCACACTGCATGCTTGCATGCAGTCGAATTGGGCCGGCACGACCGGGGAGGTACCTCTCACTTACACGAGACTGGCGTAAAGTGACAGCTGTGTGCTGTCGCGTTTCGTGCGGTGTGTACGTAGCCGGTGGCCCATGGAGGTGGGAGGAGAAAGGAGGGCAGCGCCTCTGTATAGCCTCTGTGCGGATGTTTGTGGGCGTCGGTAGTCATGGAAATGGCTCCGGCTGCTCGTTTGCCCTCCTATATCATAAAAAAAAAATATAGAGACAGGCGTGAGTGTGAGTTTCCTGTGGCCCGTCGGAGAGGAAGAATAAAGGAGGGCGACACGTCTGCATCAAATCACGGAAGGATCAGACTTCTTGTGTGACGGCTTATACTACAAACTGAAGTGAATGCTGTGCAAAAGAAATGCATTTTATTTGACGTAATAAAGACGCTGAGCTGTGAAATGCACACAGTTTCTGGCGTTACAAAGAGCGCGGATACAAGACTAGCGATACAAAAAGTGCATTCAATAGATTTTCTTGAGATTCATTTTACTTGGTACTAGAATTCAAACCTTTGATGAAAACTTCTTTGATATTCAAAGAAAAGTTTCTTGAGTTCTTGCATCCTTCTAATGTTATATTATGAATTAAAAAGATGGCGTGTCTCTTTGTTAATATTTTATGCAAATGCTGTTAATATAAAGTAGTCGCTTCATGGCTTGGCCCAACCCGGAAAAAAAATTAAGGTCGCTCACTGGAAATGTGGGAAGAGGAAATCATAAGGTTTTTAAACAAAGACTGGCTAAGAACAGCCCAGGACAAGAAGAAATGGAATAAGATGGAGAAAAACTATACTAGTCGAGAGGTTCTTAATAAATTAAAATAAATATTTTAAAACTTTACGTACTTTCTATTATTATGGTAAAAACGGCATTTTTATAATTATTATACTGTTATATTATTAGGATCAAGTGTGTCATGGATATCAATTAATATAGGAATTACTTTTTGTCCCGAAACATTAATGAGTCCCTTGGCTTAGATTTTACGAGGAGGATCTGGGGGGCGCAACTAATGTACTCGAGAATAAGATAAACAGGTAGATTTGTTGACTTGTTTGAGACTTTCGCGTTTATTACATATTTTCTTACTTTACAGAACAAAGGTGTATAATATGCTTTCGCTAGCTCCGTTATTAAATATTTTATCGTGTAAAAGTAATTATTAAGATTTTTAAGCAGTATATCAATTGAGGAAAAACTCTTTCACTTATGAGAACTAAAGTGGCTATTAATTCAGTTCCTCTGATTTTTGTTAATTATAACCCTTGACTATATGGGTAATAGAGGCGTGACTATGGCAATAATTGAATAAATAGCAGACAGTATAAGTTTCCAAAAAGGCCAAAAAGGCAAAAAGGCAAAAGGCAAAAAAAAATGACGTGATCCTATATACTTACGTAATAACATTTTGACGATATTTTGTCTGTGAGCGAACGCTGGCCTCATCCGTATATGTATTTTTTTATAGTAATGGACAAACGAGCAGCCGGAGCCAATTTCATGAGTACCGGCGCCTATACACATACGCATAGATGTTATACAGATTCGTTGCCCGCCCTCCTTCTCCCCCTCTTCCATGGCCCACTGGAAACTTACACCCTGCACCAAACGCTACAGCACAGCTTTACGCCGGTATCGTGACGTAATACTACGTATAATAAAAATGCGAAAGTTTTTATGTATGTATGTATGTTTGTTTGTTTGTTACTCCTGCACGCAAAAACTGCTGAATCGATTTTCATGAAATTTGCCATACACAGAGGGTAACTGGATTGACACAGGATAGTTTTTATCCCGAAAAAAAATTTCTTTGGGATTTACGCGGGTAAAACAACCGGGCGCAGCTAGTATATGTCGTAAGTGTTATCTGTGTTCTAGATGAGGACGCACGTGTCTCGGCAGTAACTTGTAACTTGCTCCATCCGCTTCTTAAAATAGTCCTATTGTCTGTATCCTGATCGATTTTCCGCGTCGGTGGAACTGCGAGAGGCTGCGGAAGCACAAGAGAGCGGAGTGACTGTTAATACGCTGTCAGGAAATGTCGTTAGTTGCGTGCGACGCGAGAGGAAATAGGGATGGCACGTGGCGCAAACTTATTTTATACTAGCTGCCCAGCAGACGTCTTGTTATTATTGGAAAATTTGTTGTCATGGTAACAATGTGACTGTATTATCAACCTGTTATTTTACCCTACAATATTGTATATTCGAGATATCGACTACATCGCCATTTACTGGGCTGATTTATGAATCTAAATCATTCTCAAACCCCCTTCAACACATACGAAAAAGTTCAGTGACACACACGCACACAAGAAATATTTATATATAAAGACAAGCTGTACCCTGCGTGCGTTGCTACGCGTAGCACCATCTGTCAAAAATTGGTCGTTCCAACTCAGAAATCTTCTCGGGCTCATGCACAACAACTTTGCTAAAGATCATCACATGACCAAATGTATAGTTTATGATTCTATAAAGAGCATACAGACAAACATTAATTTTTATATGTAAAGATCGTCCCGCGTTCTCAGGTATGCGATGTTTGTGTCTTAAAAGCTTTAAAAGTGACCGACTTCCTTAACAATTCTTCGCCTCTATTGAACTCTCTTAGGTTTATAATTTCCCAAGAACTCTGAAATAGTAGTAGACCAATTAAAAGGCTTTAAGGTTTATTTTGACAACATTTATATTGACGGACTTGCATACATATGTTTGATTTAAAAAACAAATGTCACAAAAAACTACAAATTTCAAATGTAAGTTCTTGAGAATAATATCTAAGGAATAATGCGATCAAGGAATTACAAGTACAAAGACCATTTTTTTGCAATCAAAAAGTATTCATTTTCATATAACGTTGAGATTTATATAAAGCCCTATTGTAAGAGGTTCGCATTGCTGCATATCAGCCATTGGGCCAGAGCTGATGGTGTTTCATGACAGAAAAAGGGAAAAATCAATCAGATTAGATTTAGTCTAGTATTCACAATAATGTATTAATATATTAATACTAGCTGCGCCCCGCGGTTTCACCCGTGTAACTTTCGATCCCGTGGGAATATCGGGATGAAAAATAGATGTGGGCCGATTCTCAGACCTACTCAATATGTTCACAAAATTTCATGAGAATCGGTCAAGCCGTTTCGGAGGAGTATGGCAACGAAAACTGTGACACGAGAATTTTATATATTAGATTAGATTAAACAAAATGTCTAACACGTTAGTATACTAAAGTACATTTTAGTACACTTATGTTTGTTATCTATTATCATCATTTCCAGCCCTTCTAAGTCTACAGTCAAATAAACATCGTTTAGAGACAAGGGGAGGTCTTTTTATTTCCTACATAAATATGGCAAGTGACAACCTTAAAAGATAACAATAGAATGTTTCATTAGTCACGTAATGGCTCGACAAAAGAACAAATCACTGCACGAGCAAGTCCGAAGACGAGGGGAGAACAATTATCGTCAAATAAATGAGGAGTGTGGTTGAAAGAAGCGTGATTAGTGAGGTCGAGATACAAGGAGAGTTATATCTGACGGAGTTTTATATTTATGTATTGCTTAAACGCTTGGCGGTTGAGTCAATAGCTTGTGACTACCGTTTTTGATTGCATGGAATATTCTACTAGTAATCATCATCATCATCATCATCATCATCATCATCATCATCAGCCTATTGCAGTCCACTGTTGGACGGCGGCCCGGCGGCCTCTCCCACAGCACGCCACTGGCCTCGATCTTCGGCTCACCTTTCCCACTTCCTGCCCACAGCTTTGCGTATGTCGTCACTCCATCGTGATGATGATGGTACCAGTACTTCTTACTAAGACGACTAAACGCAGTTGATTTATACACCAAAAAAATTGCACGCATTACGGTTTTCATTGCTCGATTTTTTCCGCGAAGTTCTGTCTGATAAAGTAATCCCATCAAAACCATCCTGTAAAAAAAACCAAGCCTCACAGCTCAGATTTTCTACCGTAAAAAGTTCCATGTAATATATCAAGTCGGTTAATTTATTTATTCCCTACTTAAAGAACCTGTTATTATCATATCAACATTAAATATCTTTTACATTTTAAATGAATAGATCTTGGCCATCGCTTGAAAACACAATCTATCTTCCATGTAATACATATATTTTATTATTATTAGCTTGTTTAGTCGATGGCGCTCCACGCAATTGAAACTCTCGTCTCCAAAATCTAAATCATTCCACGTCCATTCGAAAAGACTTTGGTGAGAAACTGTGTGTAATATGTGCTAAACAATCGAATCATGCGATGGCCAAGTCGATCTATTTATTTAAAACGTAAAAGATATTTAATATCGATACGACGCCTGTGGATGTCTATGGGCGTCGTAATCATCAAAATGGCTCCGACTTCTCATTTGCCCTTCTACACTGTCTATTATACTTTGAAGTAATTACATTTAAGAGATAAATATGACAAGATATAATAATAAAAAAAATAAATACGCAAAATATACAAGTACCTAATCCTTAATCCCGGATCAGTACCAGTGACTAAATCAGTTAAATTTCAACAGCACTGAATAGGATTAGCACGCAAGGACGGCATGGCGTTATGATGACAAGATCTCTTCAAAAGGAGATAGTACAAGAACAAAATAAAATACATTCAGTAGGAATGTTTTAAAGGCGATTCAGGACAGTTACACAAAGTGGCTAGTCCACATTTTCTTTCATTTCACACAGATCACAGTTGATTTGTGTCTCAGTGGTTAGGTGGAGTGCTAATCCGCAACTTCAGCGTTCAATTCACTCAGAGTTGTAGCAACATATAATTTTGAAGTAGCTTGCCAAAACGCTACCTGCCCGTCCGCGTCGGTCGTTTTTGCGACTCCTGTTAAAATAAATGCAAAATAAAGTTATCACGGGTGTTACTCTTTCATGCACAAACTATTCAATGGATTTGAATCAATTTGGCTAAGATGTAGATGAAAATCTTGAATAACATAAAAATACTTTTTATTTCATTATTTTTTACTAGCTGCCCGTCAAACTTGATCGGTCTAGTCGTTTAGGAGGAGACTTCAGTGACACACACACGCACACAAGAAATATGAAGATTAAAAATTAAGGAATCTCGTACAATATATTTTACGCAACTCAAACAAAGAGGTTCGTAATGTATATTACAATTTTAAATCTATATATATAAAACTCAAACGTGACATAGCCAACTATCAACGCACAGCCCAAACCACTGGACGGATCAAGCTGAAATTTGGCATCCAGGTAGATGTTACGACGTAGACATCCGTTAAGAAAGGATTTTTAGAAATTCAACCCCCTTAGGGTGAAATAGGGTGTTAAAGTTTATATGGATTTCTTGGAAATTAAGCGCGGGTGAAATCGCGGGGCACAGCTAGAAACATATAAATTACTTTTTAAATTGCAAATTGAACCGTTTGTTTGTGATATATTTCACGCGGGTGAAACCGTGGGCCTCAGCTAGTGAGACATCAATCAATACCAAACACCATAGCGCTGCAGTTATTGCGGCGCGGTAATTGTTTACCGAAGTATGCTGCAATACGCGCTTACTCCAGCACATCCACTCAACTGGGCGCTCGGTGTAATTGCTTTGTTCCAGCACATTGCCATCGTTTGCGAACACATACCGGTGATTATTGGCTGTGCAGAAGGTTAAAGGTCGATTGCGTTAATAATTGCCACTTCATATCCATTACATCTTAAAGGAGGTTCTGTATTTGAGTCCTATTTGTGAACATGGTTGCTGTAAAGCTTCTTAAACGTTGACTTGTAAAATAATTAAATAAACCGTGAAAAGTTGTTTTATTGTAACGAGTAATATTCGCGCAAAATTAAGACATCATTACTTTTTGTTGTTAAAGAATGAGTACCTATTACATTACATATTACATTTTATAATATTCACAATGATATTATATAAAAACAAGCCAATTGCGAGTGGGGCTCGCACACCAAGGGTTCCGTACCTTCATAGACAAGATCATAGTAGACAAGTACAAAGTGAAGAAAACTCAAATTAAATGTACTTTCTTCTTCTTTTTCCCCCAAACTTAACAAAAAAAGACAGCTAGCCCTGTTAAATAGTTTCACTAAACGTGTCTTATTACTAAGTTATTACGTATATCTTATATTTTACACGCTAATTCTAGATTAGTGTATGTTTGTATCGTGTTCAAGGTCACCACTAATAAGTCTTCGTGATATATACGAGCTAATTGACTAGACAATCAGTTAACAAACTTATAATATGCGGGTGCTTGCAAACATTTAGAATGAAACAAACTACAGGTATAAGATGGTAATATTTTTTCAAATGATATAAATATAATTCAGTAGTTTTCAGATTTATTCCTATATGTGTGCTGTAAGTTCTTACTTCTTGCCAAATTTCACAATTCTAGGTTCACGGGAAGTGCCCTATAGGTTTTAGAAAAAGTGCGTTTTCATACAAAATTTGTACATAAACGGCTCTAAGTTTTTATTGCGTTAACTTAGAAATATGATTTTATCAAGACATCAAAACGTAATAGACCTTAGTATTTGAGATATTTCAGCTTAATCCCTTTACGCGTTTCCGAGAAAAAGATCTTACCAGACGTACAGACAGATAGACGGACAACAAAGTGATCCTATAAGGGTTCCGTTTTTTTTTCTTTGAGATTCGGAACCCTAAAAATGAAGAATATTCACTAATCATATGACTAATCAATGTTTATAATTCTAAGTCCAGAAAAGAGAAAATTTCCATTCAAAATTTTCCTCTCCATTTCACCCCTTTAGCATAAATGATTTTCTGATTGTGAGTGATAAAAAAATGCAGTCATATGGACTGCCGATAGAAGTGGAAACTTAAAAGTATCTTCAAATGGGTACCTACGTAGTACAGGAAAAAAATAATAAAGTTATGCACCTTCTTGCGTACATCATGTTTCCTGACTAATATACATAATACATAATACATAATACATACTCATTAGTCATTATACTCTCGATATACTGACAACAGCTACTCGTAATACTCTCATAATACTTATAACAAACATCAATATTGGATTGGCGTGATGCAGCTCTGAACAGAGAAAATTGGAAAAAATGGGGGGAGACCTTTGCCCAACAATGGGACACATAATGGGCTTGATATAATAATACATAATAATAATTAATGTATTACAAGTTATAAATGCAAATGAAATAATAAAACAGCAACAGAATATCAATTTCCATCCAGCAAATAACCTTTATAGGTCCATTACATTACCTTTCATGGATATTATGTGCTAAGGGAATATAAATCGCCATAACGGCTCCTAATGTTCATATTAGGGCTTAGGTCGAAGTAGAGCGGTCTCAAGGTTTATTATCACGAGCTAAATCAGATCTGAGTCCTCTGGCGACGGATTAGACGACTTTGATCATCCAGATGTAGTGTCCAAAGTCTGACTCTAAATGGTCTAGTCGGACCTCCTTTTATGGCCGAATTTGGACACCATAACTACATGTACGCACGCAGCCGATTGGGCCGGCACGGCCGGAGATCTCGCTTACACAGCTCCGGCGTAAAGTGACAGCTCTGTTGTCGCATTTCATGACCCCTTATACTATAAAATAAAAAAGAGACTACGATGGAACACGCTTATAAGAAACCAATTCCCTCGTGATTTGAATAGACCCAGGTTAGTAGAAGCAGGAGAAACAGATGCCGGTGTATAATTCACAGTCTCTTCGTAGTTCTCTGTTCTAATTGTCTTTTGGAAACCTCAGGAAACAGACAACATAGCTACACCTTCACACCAGTGTTATGTACCAGGAACTTGATGAAGTCAGTGATGACTGAGCCCGATAGCATACCTTGGCGTTAATAATAATTTGTAAATGTGAACCATGACTATATTCTACAAACCTAAATAGAAAACGTGTTAACTGTAATTATGTCTTCAATATTTTTATTGCGCGTCAAAAAAACATAAAAATATATAAAAAATTCTAGCTCGCGCCAATAAAAAAATTACATTTCAATAAAACATTCATCTGCCTGTATGTATTTTAATTCAATTTTGTTTGTTTACGTGTTTCGTTTTATATTCGCCGGCGTCGAGAGAAACGCTCGCACCTTTACGTAACATTGCAACGATTTTCATTTCATCGTCATCATCAGCCGATTGCAATCCGCCGTTGGAGATAAACACGTATATGCAAAATTAATCTAGAGAACATTTCCTACAATTTATGTCACGTTTATCTTGTAAAATCATTAGTTTATGGCGTACCAGCGCCGCAAAGTATGTTTCAATGTGTGTTTTTGAAAAAAACTCATTTCCTCACCAGGCAAGTTCTGAAATACTGTTTTTCATTGATCCTTTCCGCACACCATATACCTACAAGAATACGGTTGCACAACCGCTTCAGTTTTTGTTTTGCTACAAACAATGCTGTAATCTCACCAGCAAATAAAAACAATGTTCTTCGAATAAGGGTAAAAAGGGGACCCTATTACTAAGGCTCTGATGTCCGTCCGTCCGTTCGTCTGTCACCAGGCTGTATCTCATGAACTATGATAGTTAGACAGTTGAAATTTTCACAGATGGTGTATTTCTGTTGCCGCTATAACAACAAATACTAAAAAGTTAAATGATATGAATATTTAAGGAGGCCCCCTTACAACAACTTTGCGTGATTTTTTTGCTCGTTTTTGCTCGATGTTGACAACGGCAACAGGTAGACACTTGAAATATTCACAGAATATTAAGTTATATATTGTCTTTAAATAATGGTACGGAACCCTTCGTGCGCTAGCCCGACTCGCACTTGGCCGGTTTTTTTAAGTATAATATAATATAATATGATAAGCAGACGAGCTAATTCATCATGAAGATAATTTCCGACCCCCACAGACATCTGCAACACCAGGGTCTTCCAGTTGCGTTGTCGGCCTTTAAGATGAGAATAGGCCCTTTTCTTGAAGATCATTAAGTCATATCGGTCCGGAAGTACCGAGGGAAATGGCTGAGATGTCCCTCAAAACACTCGGTCCAATTAGCCCCCTTTTTTCAATTGGACAGGACAAGTATGAGACTACAATTATTAGGAAAAAAACCATATATCTAAGCCCACCACTAGCTCGAAATCTGGGTATATTCCATTTATATATTTGGCATTTAAAAAAAAATGTTTCCACCCCACTCACTAGTCTAGCAAAGTCTAGTCTAGTCACTCTAGACTCCAGAGTTTAGTAGATATTTGACTTTAATAAGAAGGTCGCTGGACCGACGCGACGACTTGGTTAAAGTGAGGAGGAGCCGCTGGATCTAAATGGCTCGTGACTGACCTTAGGCCCACTATGGGATAGGCCTATGTCCAACAGTGGCCATCTTCCGGCTGATGGTGAAAGAAGGCAGCTCCAAAGGCAGTACAAGTGGGAGGCGCAAATATGGAGGTGGGACGAAGTTGTAGCGTGTGTCAATACTACGTATTAACCCATTACCACTAACGACACAATTAGACTAACAGCGACACCCGACACTCGGCACACACGGGTTAAAACGATAGAGAGATATGGAAATCTAATTATAAAGCCTACTATAAAACAATGAATAATTAATTGGGTTTTTCTATGTATAATTAATTATTAATAAAATGTGTAATTAATTAGCTATCCCTGGCGTCCCCCATAATTTAGAAACGTATGAAACCTTTTTGAAACTAAAACTTATATATCAAACAGTATTAGTTTGGGTAACAGCTGTTTTTTGTCGATACCAATGTGCATAATTAATTTCTTGTTCTCTCCTATTTATTTTTCTACACATTTTTTTTTGGAGTAAACGGGGCCAACGTCAAATCGGAGCCATTTTCATGACTACCGAAGCCCATAAGCATCCACATAGAGGCTATACAGATGCGTTATTCCTCCTCTCTCCATGGGCCACCGGCTACTAACACCGCAGTAAACGCGATACCATAGCTGTCACTTTATGTCGGTGTCGTGTAAGCGAGATGTACTTCCCTGGTCGTGCCGGCCCAATTCGACAACATGCATACATGCAACGAGACACTATTAAATGTATCATTATAATAGTTTTAAGTAAATGTATTACTCTAATTGTGCGTTGTAATTTTTAAATACAATCTAGCTCCTCTCATATTCTAATATCTGTCTATGTTTTAAATTTAAATTTCTCTCTCTAAGCTATTTCATTACGAAATGCCTACATATTTAAACTTGGAAAATTTATAAGGATTTAATGTCATGTACCTATTATAAGATTAATTTTAAATTATAAGGAGGCAAATACATTCGGAGCGTTTTGTTACCTACGCCCACATACATCCACATCATTGTTATGCAAGCTGTTAGGTGATGGATGGATGAAGGAAAGTAAGATGTATGACCTGTTTGCGGATGTTTACGGGCGACTGCTCGTTTGCCCGATTATACTTCAAAAATAGAGGCAAGAGGGGACCAGAAATAGAGGCAAGTCAGTCCGACAGTAGAGAATTGGTCGTGGATATACTAAGTCTTATGACCCAAAGAAAGGTCTCACTGATGGATATAATTGGTTAACAATAAGAAATATACAGACCTACCAACATCATAATAATAATTATAAATGTGACAGTTTGTTTGTGCAAGCGTATTTCACGCCAAAACTACTCAACCGATCATCATAAAACTTTGTACACATAAATTGTTTTAAGCTTTCACGATTTGTATTCATATTTATATACTGTAAACGGGACTTAATCGCGTTATAAGTCTACTCGTGACCATGGCCGTTGCATTACTGCCGAAACGTCGAGAGACGAGGTAAATACTTCGATTTTGTACACATGTTGTATTAGAAATAATACCTACTTTTTATTGAAAAAATATTTTGAAGGGTCTTAAAAAAATATTGTGGCAGATATTGGAATTCTATTGCAGTTCTATTTGATTGTAATGATCAGTGAAATTTACTGAAATTTGAAGGGTTTCAACGCTAGCGAAGCCGCGGGGAAAAGCTAGTAACGGATAAAAACAAAATTTGCAACAACAAAATTCAGACTTACTTAAAGACTGTCACATTTCAAAATTCAGCAAGCTATAAATAGAATAAAATGTAAAACGGTTTCATTGTAAAGAGACCAAATAAAGATGGTAATAGCATTTGATGTGAACAGGAAGGGGTTTTCAATTACATCTGACCCGTGGGACAAAGGCGATCTAAATAAAACAGCAAACGGAGTATTGTTATATCAAACATGTGCTTACATTTCTCTTCCTGTACTTCCAATAAATTGCCAGTATCATTAGGTACATGAATCATTATAATAATCATCATCATTATCAACATCATCATCATCATCATCATCATCATCATCATCATCATAATCATCATCATCATCATCATCATCATCATCATCATCATCATCAGTCCACTGTTGGACCGCTGTCTCAATCTTAGGCTATCCTTTCCCACTCCATGCCCACAGCTTTGCGTATGTCGTCGCTCTAACTAGACACGAGGACTACACTAGGTTTGCCGGTGCGCGGACTCCAGGTATAATACGTGATACAAACTATTGGCAACTCGATGACGTGATAACGTCTTACGAATCGACGTATGCCGGCTGCATGTACGAAAAAGCATGATTCATTATCACATTCAGCGTGCAAGTGAGAGCGCGGAACTAGCGACAGAGAACCACGATCAGCGTCGTGAATTAATGACCATAAATTAATGTTATTTTAACAAAAAAAAATCAATGAATTCCTTGGTATTATACAAAATAATGGTATTTCAGCGACCGTAGTATATTTCCCTGTTTTAACGACGTTATAGAAATATTTTCTCCAATAAAACTATACAAACACTACGGCACAAACACATTCAGTTATTCTAGTATAGGTACACATTTTATAATGAAAGTGTCAACTGTCAAACACAACAGATGTTTCATTAAAATACACAATCAAACTGTATTTTATCTCGAATGGATTTTATTTTATAATTGGGATCGAATTTCGAGTTCTATAAATAAATAGTAGGTATATTTTTACAGCACGTTAAATCCTCACTTACTACTGTCTATTACTATAAAAGTAAAAATCTATATTTGTCTATTTTATACGCTTTTACTGCCCCTGAACCAATAATGATAAAAATAATTTAAATTCACAATTTAAATCAAGGCTAACTTATCACCCTTAAATGGTTTTGAATTAAAAGGAAATATTAATTCAATAACGCAGACGAAGTCTAGCGTATCGGCTAGTGCAAAAATGTCAATTAATTTCATTGTCACTAATTAACTTTGGATTATAACAAATTACCGCAAATTTTGTTTCACAAAGAAGAAAACATACAATCCCAAGGCCGTTTTCATTTAAAGTTTTTATCTGATAAAGACATTTTAAATACAATTACTTTAGGCCTCCAGCCTCTCGGCGTTCAAGGCTTTACAGCTTAGGAAGTGAAGCTCATCAATGATTCTCTGATCTTCTGAAAGTGATAAAACTGTTGCCGCATTGTAGACATATCAAGTCAGCACAACAACCGCACTTTCCCATCTTTTTCAGCACCAACCTAACACAATTTCAAATTGTAGTAAAACATTTTATCTATTTTTAAGTAGACTATGTGTTTATTTTTATTATTAATTCTCGCCTCTTCTGAAATCCCTATATTCTAGTAGAGTATAAAAGTAGCTGACACAAAACTACCCACAAGCACAATTTGGCATCTAAATTTCTAGACATCCCAAGTTTTTATGGGCAGTACGTACAAACGTCCAAACGTTCAAAAATAAATATTTAAACGACCCAAATTACTTCTCATGTTAAAGTTGCACCTGTTTCGTGTTCTTTTATCATGAGGGTTCAAACGAGGTAGAGACTTAAGGTTGTCACACACTAAGCAGATACGATTAGATTTTATCTGCGTATTATCCTTCAGTAAATATGTCCACAGATACTTGATGGTAAATATAAGTTATTTGAGTGTGTGGTGCTCCTTGACTTTAGTATAGAGAGTGATGTTGACGGACATACGCTCAGATACAGATATGAATACTGTGTGGCGACCTTTAAGGCGACTAAGGCCATAGCATACAGACATCTCCGCTCTATCTTTTATTATATCTAGAAGTTCTACACATTATCTCTCACTCAATCACTCTTTCAAATCTACGCGTTAGCCCTCATCCGTCACGGGTCTACCGCGACCCTCATCCCGCCAGGTACTGAAAGGGCTCTTATTTTCAGTTAAAGACCCGCACTCGCGATCCCTGTTAATAACCTCCAACAAAAAGGGTCTGAAAGCTTTTAGTTCGCGGGATTATCCCTCGGGCGTTTTGCCTGCATTTTTAATGGCGTTCGCGCCTTTTTTTTATGGTACCTATAACATCGTATTGATACGTGAATCAAGTGCAGTATTTTGTGAATTCCCTCCCGGCTGAATTTCATCTTTATAGTCTAGCCAACTGCGCATTACATATGATAGTGAGCATATGTGTATGCAGACACGAATGCACTTTTACTTCCCTCATTCTCTGATTCCATTTGAAGGCCGGCCAAGAGAGTAGAGAGACCAGGCACATGACCGACAGCTTAATCTGTTATCGAACTAACTCATCCAATTTCACAAGTCAAAACAAGCTGCCAGTTTTTTATCTATACTAATATTATAAAGCTCAAGAGTTTGTTTGTTCCTTTTCCCACAATCTGTGGTCGAACGCAGGCTCTGCTAGTTGGCGCTGCTAGTACTTAATAAACCTTTAAACACACAATAACATCCGCTCAAAGAGATGTAATAACGATATGGGTTGTCCTGCTCACCTCCACGGGCTTAACTTATAAGCCAAGTGAAACGCAACAACATAGCTGGCATTAAACGAGCAGTCGAAGCTTTGTTTATGATTACCGATGCCCATAGATGCGTATAATTGTTTCGCCGGTTCTTCTCAGGACAGGGCTAGGGTTGAACCGGTGGTAGATTTTATTGTTGACGTTCAAAAAGTAATTCCTGTAATTCTATTTTGAATAAAAAATCATTTTGATTTGATTTTATATCCGCATATCCGTTGCCCTCCTTCCTCCACCGTTCGTGCCGCGGACGGCCCGGTACTTGTCACACTATATTCTCCGCTCACTCCATCTTGCCACACACACACACGCACACTCACACTCACGCACACACGCACGCACACACGCGCGCCGCCGGGTCACCGGGTCGCGCTCGTTTATAAACACGGCCGCACGTGCTCACAACACGGAAGCGGCGCGCGGCCACCAACAGATGAAATAAATATCCCGCGCCCGCACGCACACTACCAGCGCGTTCTTGTGTCGTGCTGCTCCCACGCAGGGGATTCCGACTCGTCATCATCATCATCATCACGAGTAGAAGCATCATGCTTATGGTTTCTGTACACTGGGACAGATCTACGACTACAAAGCAGCGCGTGTAGTTGAGTTAGGGCGTGTAGGGGACATAAGCCTTTTGTTTTGTTTTTTGTTAGTAAATGTATTCCACATTTACGTATGATACCTAGGAGCCCGGGTGTCCCCTAGACCTATGTTGGGCTCGATACTTAATACAATACCGACTAAACTACTGTGGGTGTCTTCAGCCGCTATAATTGGATGGTCCCGAATCGCAGGCAAGAGGATCCCTCCAGCGACAGGCTGGCCTCGGCGAAAAGGCCCGACTTCTCTTCCTTGGCGATTATCCAGGTGCCTCTGAACAGTCCCTACTACGTCGTCGTTACCGTGCAATAGTGTCAGATTCCTACCCTGCTGCTAGACAGCTAGAGGACCCCGAGTTAAGCTGCCCTTAGTCTGGCCTCTCACCCCAGGC
>LUGF01047328.1:243514-256129 GCA_001625245.1 Calycopis cecrops
CATGGTAATATTTTAAAGTATATTATTTAATCAAAATATAACATGAATTTCCACCAAGAAGTGACAATACATTCCATCAACTATGTACATATAAGTGGGTAAGTACAATCGTTTTTCTTTCACAAAGTGTCAGTCTGTTTGACGTAGCGCTCCACATACGTGTGATATGCATGACGTCGATAAAAAATATTACCCGCCGAGTTACGTCGGTGTTTGATAAAGAAAATGGCAAAAATATCAAAACATTTTCGCGTGTTCTGTCTAAATCTTTGATAGGCGTGAAAACAATATGTCGTAATCACTACGTCTGCAAAGTAAAAGTAATATACAACACGTCAATCTCTTTAGGATCATCTCATAATCTAACTTGGATGAAAAGCCCTACGAGTCCCTAAGCCGTAAAGTTCATCTAATATATAAAATTCTAGTGTCACAGTTTTCGTTGCCATACTCCTCCGAAACGGCTTGACCGATTCTCATGAAATTTTGTGAGCATATTGAGTAGGTCTGAGAATCGGCCAACATCTATTTTTCATCCCGATATTCCCACGGGACCGAATTAAATTACGCGGGTGAAACCGCGGGGCGCAGCTAGTATTTTATAAAGTATAAGAGGGTAAACGAGCAGTGTTGTTTATGAATTCTCGAGTTATGTCTGTTACAAAAAATATACACCATCATTAATCATACCATCACTTTTTTATAGAATAAGAACCCCCAAACGAGCAGGACCCTTTAACCATCCCATGACCCTTTCAACTTGCCGGGCCAAAACGCGGGTGTTAACCCTACAAATTCTTTTTTCACTACCTGTCCCTAATAGGTCATCTCCCCATTCTGGGGGGGTACGTCACAGAAGCGTTCACTTCGGTGTCGTTCCGAAGGTCGTCTGTGGTATTACCATCTAGCTGGCCACATTTTTTTTTTCTCCCAAACGAGCAGTAGGAACCATTTTGTGATTACTAAGCACGAATTTAGATTCATCATCATCATCATCATCATCAGCCTATTGCAGTCCGCTGATGGACGGCGGCCTCTCCCACAGCACGCCACTGGCCTCGAACTTCGGCTAACCTTTCCCACTTCCTGCCCACAGCTAGATTGCCATTTGCAGATACGTGATCCTCTTCCATTCCATCTTTCCAATTGGCCACCGGCCGCCACCGGGTACTGACAAACTACAGAAAACGTAAGAGCATCGCCATGACATTCAGGTCACCAGGTATACATATATGTTGACGATTGTTTATAATATATTCAAAGCATGCATTTTACAAAATAAATTATTTATTTATTTATTCATCTTTAAAGCGGTAACGAGAGATACATCGCCGGTCGTGCCTTACCAACCTGGCTGCAACAACTGGTATCTCCACTAAGTTATTAGTTAAAGCATGTTGTCTATACACAATACAGATACAGTAACGAGGCCCGTCAAACGCATTAAGCGCACTCCCTCGGGGCCATTCCCTGGAGCTGGCAGCCCAAACAAAAAATGAAGTAACTCTTTATCATATTACACATGCTTTCTTTCCTGTGCCGTTCCATTTTGATGCGTATTTACCTCACAAGGCGGTTCGTTTCAGCTAATTTACGAGGAGTACGTGACGCCCGGCCAAAACAGAGGCATGTGACGTACACACACACATACAGGTAATTTATTTTAATATTACTTCAGTTTATAGCCTAATATTAGCTTCGTTTAGAAAAATGAAGTACAAAGAAATTACTTTCATTGAGTTAAAAGGCAATAGGTACATAGATTTTAACAGTAAGGTGCGAGGGGGTAGAGCCTACCTCTTTTTTAAAGGCCGGCAACGCGTCTGCAAGATACCTGCTTTTGCGGACGCCTATAGGCGGCGGTAGTCACAAATCACCAGCTCGTTCGCCCCTACTTTACTTATATAAAACAGGGGGTAAGGGGGTGAACGAACAGTCAGAGCTTTTGGTAATTTACAGACGCCAATTAACAAGTACGAGTAAACATGCTAGTGAAGTTATTTTTTTCCTGAAAAGGCAAGCAATTTTTGAGGTTGATTCAGCGGGAGTATTTATAAATAAATTATTTTCAATTTCATTTAGCTGGTATTTGAAATTGGTTTAATTTTTTTAAATACTTTCGTTCCTGAGAATTTCGTTTCTATGAAAAACAAAAACTTCTGAAAATAGAATGAAATAAATGTTATGTTGAAGCATAAATATTTCATTTGATTTAAATAAAAAATTAGATAGATGAAAAGTATTGGCTTTATGCCAAAGGAAAATTAAAACAAAGTTAAGTTAGTAACACAAAGGTCAAATTAATTATCTTTTATTGAAATCTGTTAAAATAATCAAAATCCGCTAGCAAGTTGTTCCCCAACATAATCCTTTACAGTCCGATCTAGATACACGCAAATTAATAACGTTTTGGATGTAAAGGCAATGCTCAAAGGCTAATGGATTGGATCAACGGAGCAGGTTGGTACATTGTCAGCAACATAATAGCACCTTCAGCAAAGCACCTGGTGGTTTTCTAAGGGATTGAAAAAGTCACGGTACGTGAATACGGATTTAGTAAGAGATAGTGCCATACTGTATTGGAGGCGAAAAGGTCATGCTAGGTGCAATTCCCATTATAAAGTGAGAGCATTGCTGTCGCGTTTCGTGCGGTACGAGTTTCCGGCCTAAGAGAGAAGGAAGGAGAACGTCTATGAGTATTTTTGGGAGTCGGAAAGTACAAGAACTGCTCGTTGATCTCAGTAATACTATAAAAATAACTTTGGTATTGTCAGCTGATAGTCAGCTTATTATTACACACTAGCCTAAAATTAAAATTGTTTCTTCGTAGTAAAATATAGCCTACGTTACTTCCTGATAACCAAGCTTTCTATAAATGAAACAATGGTTAACATCGGTCCATTTTTTACCTAGATAATTGATTAGATACAAACAAACAAAAAATATATCCATTTTGTATATCAAAAAAAAGAGTATAGATAAAAGACAGGAGAGGGAAGCCTGTCGGGGTGTTCAACAGAGACGGAGGCAAACAGAGAAACTAATTACATGCTGTTACAACAGTTCCATTTTAAGTTGAAGGGCTCTCGCTAACAAGTTTACTTGTTGAAGTGCCTGCGGCGAAGATGGCAAAGTGAGGAGAGATGGACATAACAGACCTTTAAAATTAATCAATCTAACTCAAATAGTATAAAGTGATAGTATTCAATCGTGAAATTAATGTATTTGTAAATATAGGTCCAAGATTATTTTAGAGGAGATATTGTTGAACTTATTTTTAGAAACCTTCAGTAACTTTTCAGCCTTGTGTCAAAATGAGCAATGCAGAAATACATGTACCTATTTGTAAACACAAGCGCAGAATATATAATTTAAAAACGTTTAGGATAACAGTGCAGGAGTTAATATTTATAAAGACATACTGCAATATTTAAAAATATAAAATAAACAATAGTATGTTTAAAAAAATAGTAATTATATTTCAAACATAATATTTTAAATAAGTACTTACGGTATTCAATAGGTATTTTGTTATTGTCACATTATTATTGAGCTTGAGACAAAAATCTCTCTTGGCACGAGATAGATGTAAAACTATCTCATGTCAAGATAGTGATTTTTATGAAGAAATATTACGATAAAAAAAATAATTTGGATGAAACTTAAAAATTAAAAGAATACAGTAATATAATATATCTTTACAGCTGCTAAACATTGTTCGGTTGCGTCAAAATGATCGCTACGATACGTACGCCGGCTTATGTACGAGTATCACTAAACTAGGCGATAGTGTAGAAAATTCCTCACGTTCACTATACAAAACACATAATTTATAACACAAATATACTTACGATATCAAAACACGACGTTCAAATCGGGCGAATTGTGCAAGAGTCAAAATTAAACCAGGTCGAATAACGTCCAGGAGGAAAATACACTAAACATACACCACAGACAGTATAGGAAGAGTTGTATAGAGTGTATAGGATAAAGATTATAGAGTAAACTGTTTGAAAATATTAGTTTTTCATTAATGTTTTTGATTTGGAACACTCGTTGCGTTGTTCTGAAAGCCTGGTACGGGGAGTCGTCGTACCGCGTGAGCGCGTGAAGCGCTACTGAGGTTCGAGATCTGAATTTCAGCGTACTAGGCATTGGCGCCCAGCGGTCTCGGCTAGGCGGAGCTCCGCCCCACCCCGCTCTCCCCTAAATATTTGGCAAGTGGTAGGTGCGCCCCGAATCATATTTGATCATATTAATGTGGGATTGTTATTGAATATTATTAGTAATAACAGTTCTATGATATTGGAATAATTGTATTTCTGTGGAGCGCGTAGACGGGTTCATGATGAGCATCACAGCCTTTACCAACTAAGAGGTGCTGCCGTGTTGCATTGCAGCGGAAATGGGATGTACATCTGTACTGTCGCATCTAGTGTTGACTGCCTCGTGGTCTAGTGGTAAGCGTGTTCAACCACAGGTGAGGTCCCGGGTTCGAATCCCGAGTCGGACCAAAAATTGTTATCGGGATTTTTAAATTTCTTATAACAGTCCGGATTCAGGAAGTTGGCGGTGTTACATCCCCGTGCCTCGGAGAGCACTTTAAGCCGTCGGTCCTGCGCTTGATTTCTCTCCGGTCACGTCGGAATATGAGAATGAGGGAATAGAGTGCACTTGTGTCTGTGCGCACACTTGTGCAATATAATATGCCCTGCGCTTAGGCTCGTCTATACCTGTAGACGGCCGCCGTAGCGGAAATCGGCTAGGAAGACATTATCATTGTTACGAACGTCGCGTAATGTCTTGCGAGTTTCTCGGAGATCATTGCAAGGGTAGTAGAAGGACAACAACAACTACGACGACGTCTACGAGCGTCGGAAGATATCAAAAGTACGTACTATCAAATGAATTAAGGAATGCCCGGCAAAGGCCGTCAGCGAAGGCGAGAGGCGCTGGACTCCTTCAGGAAAGATTACGCGCAGGTATTTGATAGAGGTGTGGATAGACAGTAGAGAGGCCTTAACCCAGCAGTGGGACACACCAGGGTGACAATAATAATATACAATAAAGAATAAAGTGGTAATAGGTTCATAAGACAATTACCAGCTACTCTTGTTCATGCGTGGGCTCCGCCCTCATTTGGTTGGCCATCCAGCCAAATATTGCGGAGTAGCACCAATCACCGACCCTGCGATCTTTCAGAGCTTATCCCACCGGTGACGCGGGTTATTTTAGTTCTTTGACATTTGACTTTTATCTTTTATTTTTAGGGTTCGGTGCCTCAAAAAAAACGGTACTCTTGTACTTTACTCAGTCAATTTATGAGTATGTTAAGAAAATCTAAATAGGGCTTTCAGATGACCTAGAATCATGAAATTTGACAAGAAGTGAGATGGTACAATACAGGTGAAGTAAAATATACCTACGTCATGAAATACAATTACATACTTTTAAGTTTTTATAGCATGTCGGATTAACGAGCAATTGGATCCTTATAATTTCTATACAGATGCGTCGTCCTCCTTCCTCCTCTCATCATACCTCCATGGGCCACCGGATACTTCCATATCCCACGCTCGTGACAGCACAGATGTAACTTTGCGCCGGCGCGGCGTCGTATAAGCGATACCTCTCCGGAGGTGCCGGTACAATTCAGCCGCAACGTGGCACTACCTCTTTCTACATATTTTAAGGATAAGGGGCAAACGAGCAGATAGTAGATGACTATCGACGCCCACAGACATCAGCAAAACTCGACACTTTGCAGGCGCGTTTCCGGTTTTCCGGTAAGGTGATAAGTCTTCACACTCGTACCTCTCATGGGTATGGAACCCCGCGTGTACGCGACTCGCACTTGGCCGGATTTTGTATAGATTTTGTTTTATGGGAACATTTCCTTTGAGAACTGAAAATACATTTTATTGACAGGCCAACAGGAAATAGAGTTTCAGTACAAGTTCCTCTTAGACGATATTTTAAGGCTTCAACTGTACTTCCGTAGCAAATACTCCACCATAAACTTATTTTATGGTCTCAGTTAAAAATAAATTAAAAGCATTGAGTAGAGAGACATTTGAAAAATACTATCTGCGCTTCGCGGAGTCACTCGCGTAAGTTTCCGTGGAAATATCGATATGAAAAATAAATGTTGGCTGTTCATCCCTAGAATCGGCAGTTCTAGTTCTAGCTTCGGAGGAGTATGGTAACTAACATTGTGACACGAGCAATATATATAAGATACTTATAAAGATTTTATGAGGTCAATAGACGCTAACGTGATAGTTTTTTGGGATAACATTGAGGTTATTAAAACGATTTTTCGTCAAAGCCAATAATTATTTGAAAGATAGACACTTTCGAAGTAGAAAAATGAGTGTGTCCCCTCCCTCCAACCTTTAAAAATAAGAGAGTGAAAATTTATATGCTGTAGATCTCAATAGAAACTATCAACGAAAATTGTTTAGAGCGAGATATCATTAGTACTTTTTAAGAAATATTACATCTTCAAAAAACGCAAATACAACTTTGTCGTTCATACAAACGCTATTAAAACCAAGTTATTTTGTTTTCTGATGTCACAGAGACACTTATAGCTTTCATTGGAACGTTTCTCAGGTTGGTACGGAACTCAGTGTGCGAGTCCGCCTCGCTCTTCGTCGGTTTTTTTGTATTTGTCATAAACTTTTATTTTACATTGGGGGATGGACCGGAGGAGCGTAATGCGTTTAGATAACCATTCACCGTGTGGATTTTAATGGGATTCAGCAAAGGGCTCCGATTCCTCGTTTGTACGACTGTGTTATGAAAAAAAAGGCCAAGTGAGCAGTCTCACACAGAGGCTTCTGTACCATCGAAAGGTACGAGCATTACATACATAAGTTTATTATGATGTTCAGTGATGAAATTAAAATTTATGAACTTTAGTATTTGTTAGTATGTCGGCAACAGAAATACATCATCTGTGAAAATTTCAAGTGTGTACCTATCACGGTGTTTGAGATACAGAGTAGTATTTATAATCGACTGAACAATATCGAACCTACTTGAAGCCCAAATTTAAATCTATGTATTCGCACAGCGTAGTGAGTACTGCAGAATATTGAATGCAAGCTATCTTCAATTTACATCAGATATTAATAAAGCAAGTCAAGTTCAGTATGGATCAAATCTAAACTTTACTGAACCGGAGTGGTTGGCAGTGTGAGGACGCACAACTCCACAATAATTCCTTTGTTGTATCCACAAATGGGAAGCATTCCTGGCTAAACGCCGGGGACAATTGTAAGTTATCGAACCAGGGAGAAGACTTGTGCATTGTTTTGCGAACTAGCGCAGTTGTCCATTTATGCCATCAAATAGATTGCGCTACATTATTATTTATTGTTAAATAGTAAAATGGACAATCCCGTGGCACTGAGTCACTGTGGACTGTGGGCACCGCGCCGTGACGTGTCGAGGCGCTCTCGGCCGCCGTTCGCGGTGGACGCGGTGCGGACGCGCGCGGCCGGGAGTGCACCGACGCACTCGGCACTAAATATATTAAATAAATTCTTAATATCAGATCCCACTGTCGATATTTTTACAATAAGTATAAGGCAATTTGTTAAGGTGTATACCAAATATTTTGAAATTATAGAAGATAATATTAAAAAAAAAAAAAAAAAATGTTTATTGTTATATGTATTTTTTTAACTCTGTATGTTTTGGCTATTTAGCTGTTAATACAAGTTTTCTGTAATTGATATAAATAAATAAATAAATAAATAAAAAGTGGGCGATAGAGCCCCCTTGTGGGTGTGGTAAGGGGCCTAGACAACGACTAATATGTTATACAAGTCTTAAAAGGTAAAAAGAAATGGGGCGGTATAAATTAACTAGTCAAAGGGTCGACCCAATTCGGCCGCATGGATGCGTCCAGCGTGGCACCTCTCAATACCGAGCACTGCCTTGGCAGACGAACAACTCATAAACATTCCGTTTTATTATAAAAATGCGGGACCCTGAAAATACCTTATTGCCATTCTTCACCAATCCTATTTACTTTAAAACAAGCTACTTTGTGTAAAAGCTACAAAGTGAAACTTTCACGAACTTACATCGCTTTTACCCTTTAATACTTTAAGTTCACTAATCGTCCACCCGATATCCTGTGAAAACTAAAAACTTAACGCTTTTAAAACTTGTATAACTACCAATTGAGAGTTTTGAACTTAAGTTAAGAAATTCAAGACGAGAGACTTTTCTCGTTTACAAGGGTGAAAGAGTCACATTAAAATACTTTTTTTACATCTACTTAATCCGAACTAAGGTAGTTATTTTGGCGGGATATGGTAGCCATCTCTATATACTACGGAATTAAAATAAACGTAAGTACGTGTGTTAAACACAAATGCACTCCATATTCCCTTCTACAGTTATTTCGATGGGGCAGCTATCCGACACGACCGGAGAGATCTATTCGACGGTCATCCTACTAATATTATAAAATATGCGAAAGTTTGTATGTTTGTTTGTTTGTTTGTTTGTTACTCCTTCACGTAAAACTGCTGAAAGTTTTCATGAAATTGGGAACACACATAGAGGGTAACTTGGATTAACACAGGAAAGGAGTTTTTATCACGAAAAAATGTTCCTATGGGATGACATGGGACGATTTTCTATATTCTACGGGATTTACGCGGGTGAAACCGCGGGGCACAGCTAGTTATAATAAACAGGCAATCATAGGGACTGCGGTGGTGGTGAAAATTTAAAACTTTAAAATGGAAAACACATTTATTTATTTATTTCCACTGAAAAGGGGCGCTAAGATAACGTGGTAATACACGGCTACATTTAACATACGTATACCATATTTGCTGACACAAACTTATGCTATTTTTCCCCTAACCCATTAAAATCCTAATGGTACAGGTATATTTGGTCCCACCCGAGTCTCAAACCCGCATCATGACAGCGGCTGAGCTATTTGTCTACGAGGTTAGTCCACTGACCATATCTTGGTTTATTTGAATAGGAAACAATTGCCATCAGTTTGCTGAGAGTAAGAATAAGAGAAAGAGAAAAAACAAATAGTCTAAAAATATCATCAAACGATTGTGCAATAACAGGTGTTTGAAAGAAATTCTATCAAAAATATCCATTGTTCTTACTTATAATACTAGCTGCAACTCGCGGTTTTTCTCGCATACGCTTGAAAATAACGGAATAAAAATTGAAAATATGCCCTACGATTCTAAGATCTACTAAATATATACATAAAATATAAAATTCAACCACAAACACCGTGACACGTTTTCTATAGATATTCGATTTCTGTCCACTTGTATTTTATGTAGCGTTCGAGGGCCTAATACCTTGCTCGGGGGAGCAATGCGAATGCGGGAATTCGACCCAAACAATGGAGCATCTACTTCTGTGCCCGCTGTGCCCAAGAACTTGCACATTCGAGGATCTGCTCACTGCCAATGTTGGCGCTACAGATGTGGCACGGTACTGGGCACATAAAATTTGATCAGCTGAACACTGACACGAGATGAAGAGGGCCTAAGACCGCATGTGCTGGTGACCTTTTTTTAAGTCGTGGGGGGTCGCTGGATGCAAGCAGCGTGACCCGAGGCGCTCCCTAGGAGACACCTAAGTCCAGTGGACGTCATCTGGTTGTTGATTATAATGATGTATTTCATAAAGGAGCGGGCCTTAACCCTTTAAGGTCAAACAAAATACGAACCATATTCTTTGACTTCTTTAGGGTCAATTCACACCAAAAGCGAAGCGAAGCGCAGTTTATGTGTCATATGAATTACAACTTTATAATAACTACTATAATACTTATTATCGCATGAGAAACTCGAACGAGGCGCGCGGATTCCCGCGACTGCGCGAGAAGTCGCTGGAATCCGCGCGGAAGTCGCGAGAATTCGATAATAAGTACTATAGTAATGAAAATAAAGTTTAAATTTATGTGACACTGAAAGTGCGGTCCACTTCGCAGCGCTTCGCCGTGCTTTTGGTGTGAATTGACCCTTAACCTCTTTTGTAATCACAATATAAAAGTGTGAACTAATTCAAAGTATCAAGAAATTTCATAAAGCGCCTAATTCTGTTTAGTCGTTCATTCAACCCTTGCATATTTCGCCCACATTAATATTGCGGTTTAGCTTGCTCGTGAAAGAATCTACAGGCATTGTTTTATTAAACAAAGTTAGCTGGTTTTTAGCATATTTCTTGGTGTAATGAATACGTGATTGAAAATTACACACACATAATATATCCGTATCATAGAGATTTTACTTCTGATATCTATGATCCGCATCGTACGTTATACAGATGTATTTTCCTCTTTCACTCAATGCCAATGGGCCACAAAACAAAGTGTAATGTGGATTGTGGGTAATTATAAGTAATTGGTAAGAGATAGTGCCACACTGCATGCTTGTATGCAGTCGAATTGGGCCGGCACGACCGGGGAGGTGCCTCTCGCTTACACGAGACTGGCGTAAAGTGACAGCTGTGCTGTCGCGTTTCGTGCGGTGTGTAAGTAGCCGGTGGCCTATAGAGGTGGGAGGAGAAAGGCGGGCAGCGCATCTGTGTAGTTTCTACACGGATGTCTATGAGCGTCGGTAGTCATGAAAATAGCTCTGACAGCTTGTTTGCCCCCTATACCATAAAAAAAAGTATCAAAAAGATATAAAATACACATACAAAATGGAAACATTATTTTTAGTAAGAGGTAGTGCCATGTTTTGAAATTTCCTGTCACCCTTTGGAGGGAGCGAAAGGAAACATTGCCCACATCTGTCTTAGCTTTGCGGATGTCTGTGGGCGTCGACAGTCTTGAAAACTGACTTTTCATCTGTCTCCCTTGTGTTATAACAAAAAACGTAATAAATACATAAATACATTAAATATTTTTGTATAGTTACTTCTTATCTCTATATATAGTCATTTACATTGCTATAATCTCTATCCTATGACTCCTTATCATTTTACTTACTTTACTACTTACTTACTCACAATTACATATTATATCATATTATATTATGTTATCTTATTCTGAACTTTGAAACCAGTTTTTTATATGAAAACTATTGTTTGCAATATTAAAATAACCAACGTTTACTACATGCCTATAAATGTAAAAAAAGTTCATATTATCTTATTAATATTATAAATGTGAAAGTTTGTATGTTTGTTTGTTACTCCTTCACGCAAAAACTGCTGGACCGATTTTCATGAAATTTGACACACGCATAGAAAGTAACTTGGATTAACACAGGATAGTTAGTAGATTTTATATTAATGGTTTCATGGCAATAAATTTTGCGCAGGTGAAATCGTGGGGCGCAGTTATCATATTAATATTAATATATCATAAATATATTGGCACACACATAGAGAGTAACATGGATTAACACACAGGATAGTTTTTATCCCGAAAAAAATAAAATGTTCCTATGGGATGCCATGGGATAATTTTCCATGGGATCTAAATTTGCACTGGTGATACCGCGTGGCGCAGCTAGTAATACATAATTATAATAACATTCATATTGGCCGATAATTCTGAGCATATAATATTAAAGGAAACAGTGTCCCTAATTTTATCACCATATGCCCCTGAACAGGTTTAAAAAGATTTATAATAAACGCGAAAGTTTTTCTGGTGACTCTGGTACTTTATAAAGAAGTCAGTAACTGCCTCAGTACCACACGCAAAAATGGGCCGGTGGCCCATGGGTGTAGGTAGAGGAAGGAGGGCAACGTATCTGTATAACCTCTATGCGCAAGTCATCTCTTTATTCATGCTGTATTTCTATTTTTTTTTTATGATATAGGAGGGCAAACGAGCAGCCGGAGCCATTTTCATGACTACCGACGCCCACAAACATCCGCATAGAAGCTAAACAAATGCGCTGCCTTCCTTTCTCCTCCCACCTCCATGGGCCACCGGCTACTTACACACCGCACGAAACGCGACAGCACAGCTGTCACTTTTCGCCAGTCTCGTGTAAGCGAGAGGTACCTCCCCGGTCGTGCCGCCCAATTCGACTGCCTGCAAGCATGCAGTGTGGCACTACCTCTTACAATTCTATACACGTAGATAAAGGCTGTAGCGCCGTGCTGCATTGCCGCCGGTGCTGGCTAGCCCAGAACCGAACCGTGGGGGGGGCTTTTTGATCGGGCTCAAACCGGAGCTGATGTCAAAAGCCTTGCTAACCGGCGTGTGTGTGAAGAGAGTTATGAGTCTGAAGGTGAAGGTCCCCACTAGACAACTGTCGCGAGGATGTGTTGTAGTAGTACTCACGTCCTTCTCCTTGGCGTAGTAGAGTGTGCGCCCGCGGAGCTTGAAGTAGCGGCGCTGCCAGCGCTGGAAGCTGCGCGTCTGCTTCATCAGGAAACCCTCCTTGACCACGGGCTGCACAGGAGAAAACATCTGTCACATATGGTGCAGCTCAGTCATTGTTATGGACGCATTGCTGCAGGATCGGGTCGGCACGAACGAATACACATTTTGGTATATGTATGTAATAATATTATGAGACTAAAGAGTTTGGTGTATTTAATTCGTTATTCTCAAGAACTTTTGTGTCTTTTGAAATGTTCTTTCAGTAT
>LUGF01047328.1:256212-268802 GCA_001625245.1 Calycopis cecrops
ACACACACACACACACACACACTCACACACACACACACACACATTCGAAAAAACATAACTTTTTTTCATAAAATATGGAGGCAAACAAATTGTGAAAACTTTTTGATCATCAACAGCAATGCCGATAGACATTCGAATACTTGTTATGTAGATGCGTTGCCCGTCCTCTATAGGCCAGTTTACGGTATAGTGTGAGCTTCGGTCGAGTCGGCTTAATTCAACTAAGTTAATGCAATACCTCCTTCTAAATAACTTAACGCAGTCGCAATGCATAAGTCCGTCGCCACGCACAGCTGATGTCTATGATCGCTCGCTGCGTTTTGATAATGTTGCTTATAATAACATCAAAACGATCCCTCCCCTGAGGATACACAGCTAGTTAAATATTAGCCAATTACGAGATCGCAACTCTTTGTGCTCATTGTACTCTTTAACGAGCCGCCTGTACCGCCTGGGGCCGCTTCCCAACACGTGCTCCTGCTATGAATAGCCCCAGAATAATGTGGTGTTATTTAAACGGGGGCTAATCTTTTTTTGAAATGAATATTTCTTTTTGGGTGGGTAGATCGGACTCGCACTGTTACCGACTCCACGTGTAGCGCCATCTGTTATAGTAACTGAGTAGTTGTTTTATAGCTTTCTTGAACACGTAAGTGTTGAATGTCAATGCAGATGGCGCTGATTAATGTATGAAAATATGTATGTTTCAAAGTGATGATTTTTAAGGCGAGTGGGACAATTTCCATGATTTTTTTCGGACTCCCGGAGTGCTACTGTTTTTTATTACACAGGGGCAAAGGGGGAAATCTTTTGGTGTCTATCAATATTCTCTTCATCAGTTGACACTCGCCATCCTGCCCCAACGGGCTATTAAGTCTCGGCAGCCGCGTTACAACAACATAGCCATCACTTCACGCAGTTATATACTAGCAGCGTCTCGCAGGTTCTCTCGCATTTCCCATGTTATCCACTATTATTGACAGTAGCGTTATGAAATACTGCCTTCTATATGAAAGGTGCTGTGTAATATCTAAGCTTTTGTGTATGTGTGTGTGTGTGTGTGTGTATGCGTGTGTGTGTATGTAGATTTCTGTTTCTGCACGGCTGAACGCTATTTTAGCATATGAGTTGCCTTTAGATTCGTCTTGATAAGTAACATAGTTAATATAATATACCTAACAAGTTTTTACACAATATATTCTCAAAGATATTATAAAGGACATAGAATACTTTATACTTATTCCTTAAGGTCGCGAGCGGGTACATTGTACAAGCTAGTAAAAACTTTTAAATGTTATATTTTTGATTTAATACTATGTCATTTACTAGCTCTCTAGCACAGTCGTCTGCTTCGTTGTCTAGTTGTTATGTAAGTAAACTTGCAAATGTACCGACTTTCCAGTGCCCGATTGAGTTTAAACTTGGTTTACAAAATATGTAATTACAATAAAAACAGTTACAGTAAAACTACTTTTAATCCTTTTGACGGGATTTATTTTGTTCTAAATTATAGTATATCAATGCCACATGCTTCAAAATCGAAAATCGGCAGTTTTTTATGGTACAGTAATAGCACCATTAGGTATGGTTTTTCATGACTATCGACGCCCACCGACATCTGTGTAGAGGCTATACAGATGCGCTGCCCTCCTTTCTCTTCCCACCTCCATAGGTCCCCCGGCTACTTACACACCGCACGAAACGCGACAGCATAGCTGTCACTTTACGCCAGTCTCGTGTATTAAGCGAGAGGTCTTCCCCGGTCGTGCCGACNNCCAGTGTATCACTACCTTAACAGTGAACATAGAGATACACACATATACACACTTGAAAAATTGTATCGCCTTCCAACGCTGGCGGGAACTCATTCAAAGATCAGAAGACCAAAGTTAAATTCCATCTTGTTAACCGACACTGACCCGGAAAACCAACTCTCCAAACTCCGCCAAACTCCTAATCCCAATCTAACACACGATATCAAATTATAAGACGCTCTTGTCCCAAATTGCTTTCGCAAATCGAATTAGCATCGAAATGGGTCAGCCGTCCGCGGCGCTCGGGATTATTTCATAAACGCCCTCCCAAACAGGGTCGCCATTTGGAAATTAGGACGCCATCGCTTGCAACTCGATTTGAACCTGCGACTCCGTCCAACGAAACCACTTCACTACATTTCCTATGATCTTTTATAGTGTTACCCAAACTATTGTTCTCGTATCCTTAAGGGTCAATTCACACCAAAAGCGCGGCGAAGCGCAGCGAAACGAAGCGCAGTTTACGTGTCATATGAATTTCAACTTTATAATCATTACTATAATACTTATTATCGCATGAGAAACTCGAACGAGTCGCGCGGATTCGAGCGACTGCGCGAGGATTCGCTGGAATCCGCGCGGAAGTCGCGAGAATTCTATAATAAGTACTACAGTAATGAAAATAAAGTTTAAATTTATATGACACTGAAAATGCGCATCGCCGCGCTTTTGGTGTGAATTGACCCTTATGGTCCTATTTTTTTCAATACAAAATACAGTAGTGATTACTTAAATTCGTGTTTAAGACCCTTAAGTCATATCGGATCGCATATACGCAGAGAGTGTTGCAGGTGCTGGTGTACCCGCGAGGTAAGAAATGGTAATAATTAGTAAGTTCAATACAAACTAAATAATTATCGTAGCACATTTATACGTGTATACAATATACCTATAACTACCTACCTATAACTCTACTAGCTGCGCCCCGTGGTAGAAAATAGAAGATCATGCCATGGCATCCCATAGGAACATTTTTTAATAATAAACACTTTCCTACGTGTTAATCCAAGTTATTCTCTCTGTGTGTGCCAAATTTCATGACAATTGGTTTAGCAGTTTTTGCGTGAAGGAGTAACAAACAAACAAAATTAGCGCACATATAATATTAGTAGGATTTCACTATATTTTTTGTCTGTTCAGTTGTTATGGATTGCATGTAATTGTCATCCCAGGGGTCGACCACACAGAATCACAGTTGTATAGGACTATTCTGTAAAAAAAATTAATTTAATTTCAAATTCAATTCAATCAAGAGTAGGTAAGTCTTCGTCAGTCTGTACTATGTGCTGAAAATTCAGAAATATCCTAAGGAATTCGCCAAGATGGTAACTTTACTTTAAAGGGAGCTTTCAAAAATCTATATCCAATTACACGGTACAATTAAAATCAAAAAGTATTATACTGTAGCTTGGAATTAAAATTATATCTTCTATAAATTCTTGAATAAACTGTGTAATGAGCGTACTCCTTACACGAGTGGTAGAGGTTCGAATAACAGGAATATGGGCGGAGGGGTAAATATTCTATAAGAGGGTACCATTAGAGATATATAATACATAAGAAGTAAATATAATATAGGTACTGTGGAAGAATATAGTGACTCCAAAGTTGCTTTTGAAGTTCATCAAGGAACGTCCGTAAAACGTTACTCAGCATTACTGACTACTGTTCCATACGATATAACTGCTCATATTTTTGAAGTTAAAACTTTTTTAGCGGCGTTAAGGTGTTCGCACATTATAGAGACTCGGAGCGCAGACTCGATAACGACTACTTCCAACTCAACTCCGACTCGACACCGACTCGACACCGACTTCAACTAAACTCGACGTATGGCATTCAAATGTGGTCAAACGCTTTTAACTTACTTTGCCAAATTCACTCTCAAGAAACACAACAGCTTACACGTGCGAACACATTTAGTCAGTAAAAAATACTGTGAGTCCGCGTCAGCAAACATGACACGTACAACATTTCTGTTCAATTAATGTCCATTTGAAAATACAGATCTGAATTGAATTAATCTTTCTGGGTTAGATAGTCTGTTCATCGAGAAAGGCACACACCATACCATAGGGCTACTAAGGATAGGAGTGGAGTACCCAGTGGCCCATGGAGGTGGGAGGAGAAAGGAGGGCAGCGCATTTGTATAGTCTCTATGCGGTTGTCTGTGGGCGTCGGTAGTCATGAAAATGGCTCCGACTGCTCGTTTGCCCCCCTTTACCATAAAAAAAAAAACCTAAAACACTTTTCAGAGATGTGGATCTCGGACCTGCACCCGGCCTGGCCGCTTCCCACCTAGCCACGTATCACGTTGCTCCAGATCGTAATTGTAAATCGTCTCCGAAATCTATTTAAAATAAATTCTCGGAAGACATATTTCTCCGCGATGGACCGGCGCCATTACGGTGTTGGCTAAAAATGTGGACCGCGAAGGGTCTGAGAGATTTATACGAGAGCCGTTCAGTATGACGACACGATTAGGGCCTAGCCTCGATATTTTATACCTAGATTCTGCTAGGATTTTTCGCATATTTAACGGAATATTAGGTGCATTTTCAAAACTAAGTAGTGTAAACAGTTCGAGCCTTTTGTTGACTACCGACACTCCTTCATCCTCCATAGCTTACATACATACATACATTACAAATACCGCATGTATTTAATTGTTTCTAATTAAATTATCAGCCGAATAACTGTTGTGGACTCACGCTACTAGCGTGGGCAGCGCCCAGAGAATGAATATTAAATAAAGACCTGATCTGTCACCTACATGATCCTGTTCTTTTATTGATATATTGGGTGGCTGCAGATCACCTCATTCCCCTACAAAAGGATTTTGTGAGATTTTGATGATTTTCTCAAGTAATAGAACCCTCTTACCCAAAGCAATCGTTCCTTTGTGTAAAACAGTGTCCATTCCTTGAGAAATTCCCGGGGAATCCCGAGGTTATAACAACGGTTTTGACGATCAGGCTGGCGCAGTGGTACAGGGCTCGGATAAGTGGAGCATGTTGTGCCAGGGGTCGCGGGTTTGAATCCCGACTTGGTCATGGATGTTTATATGTATTTATATGTATTTCTATAATAAAAATCTTAAATATATAAAATTTCTTATATTTATAAAACATATTAAATATATTCCGTTGTTTAGTACCCGGAACACAAATTCTTACGGTACTTAGCACGGGGCTAGGCTAAAGGTTAAAGGCTAGGTGTGTAAAGTCCACAGATATTTATTATTATTATTATAATTATAACTGATTTCGTTTTCTACTCATATAAAGAAAAGTACTGACCATTTACAAAATACCAATTTATGTAACCAATGCAGTGCCCACTAATTTGGGCGATAATTTCCGAAACTTTATTTCGGAGCTACTGAATACTGTAGCTTCCTGTTAACGAAACGATGCGAAACAATTTTCAAGATCGGTTTGGTATTTCCAAAAATTACCTCTACAAACTACAGAGTTAGAAACTTTACCTCTTTATATAAAGTGTAAAATTGCCGATTTATAGTGGAAAATTGGAATTAGTTTTTAATTCACTCAAATTGTAGAAGTATTAAATAGCAGCCATTTTAATTTCATGAAAGATGTTCTTGTCAAGCTGAATAAAAAACAACTGTTAATCGATAATTGATTGTTGCGCATATTTTAAAAGAAGAACTACCATAGTTACTGCCAAGTTTCACTAAAAAATTGAGGTTTATGTCCATTCGAAGTACCCATTCAATAAAACAGCATTTTTTTTATAGCATGGATTTTTTTAAATTTTTTATAAGAAACTAGCAGTTGGGTAGTCTGATGTAGAGTAATCACTAACGCCCTCAGACATCCATAACACCAGAATTAAAAACGTAACAGAAGAGTAAAGGAAAACAGGCCATATCGAAGAAGAGCGCAGCATGAAATTGTGCTTAAAGCGCACAGTATTTTTATTATCACTGGTTGACCCGACAGCCGTTGCCTTGTCATTATTGGAAAATATGTTGTCATGATAACGTGTGTGATGATGAAATGTTATATGGCCGAATTGTCAATCCGTCATTTTGTCCTACAACAGTGTATTTCAAGTCGATATACCGTGTGCAATCATATATACCTATTGATAAATTATAGCCTATATATTACCGAGGACCAATATCTATATAACAAAAAAACTTTCTTCAAAATCCGTCCAGTAGTTTTTGCGTGCAAACCGCACAAGAAACAGACAAAACCCCTATCAATAATTAGTATAGATAGAATCACGTGAACGCAATAGTCTCGAGTAGAGCGGGAACTCCCGTAGACAATCTATATTTAATGCGCCATCAACGTGTTACAGGTTCGAATCAATTGGATGCGTGTGCGGCAGTTATATACATCTGGCGGCGTGCCAGCTCACACGTGTCCGGTCTCGACACCGGGTCGTTGATCTTGCCTACCGCAATATTAGGAGTAACACCATCATCATCATCAGCCTACTAAACTGAATGCTTTAGACCATACAACTGAAGTAAAATTTAATTGTTTATTTTCATTACCGTAGGTATAATGACATAACATGTCATATGATACTTATTTTTTAAATAATAAAAAAAGTTTCCCTTAAATCGAATTTGGATTTGAATGACAACTTCCATAGGTCTCGTCCGATGTGTGATTTTTTGTAACGTTCTCGCCAGCTTACTCCCCAAGTCAAGCGCGCGTATTGAAGTTTTAGGGCCGATTTTTCAATCCTCAGATAAAAGATAACCCTGGGAATAAACTATCTCTGTTTCATTTTTTATTTCGTGTTTAAGTGAGATGGGTATACTTTATTCCTAGGGTTATTTTTTATCTGACGATTGAAAAACCGGCCTTTACTCAAATAATACACTCAGGCACACACACACATCTTCACGCCCATTCCCTAATGGGGTAGGGAAGGACGATCACCCTAATCGCCATATTAAACTATAATCACCTCTACCTAACACAATCGGTTAATAACACGTTAGCAACTTGCATAATGACAGCAGAAAACATACTGGCGCTTACTTAATTCTTAAATCCGACTTCAAAACACGGACCTTCAATGTTTTGGAAATTTACATTTTTCCAAGATCCCAATTCCCAATTCATGAGATTAGTTGTCATATTAATACATGTATCACTCAATCGCGGGAAAAGTGTAAAAATTCCATTTTTTCTTTGAAACCTTTTGAGACTTTTCGAAGTCGTCCCGTGCCTTACATGGCCATAACAGGAGATATTCGCATACATAGAGCACAAGTCCACCCACGACCGTGGTTGCTGTCGAGCTTCTGAAACTGGGCTTGTAAAATAACTAAACCGCCATAAAATGCGTGTGGTGTTATTGTAATGCGTAATATCTACATATATCATGCGTAATATATACATATAATAAAACTGTTGAAGACGTCGTTGTCTGTGTATTGTGCGGCTTTCTCTCAAAAACTACTAGACAGATTTTGATGAAACTTTTTTGTCATATAGGTATTAGTCCTCGGCAACATAACGGCTATAATTTTTCAATATACAAGGTTGATAAAAGCGAGAGGCATTAAATGAAACCACAAATTTAGTGTATAATTTCTAGGCTACTCTACAAAAATCAGATCAATCGGAGCAATAGCTTAGACTCAGGAATTTTTAAAAGTTTTTTCTTACTTCGTACACGCTGTATCATCAGCTGAACGAGCGTTCGGCCGCCCATAGACCACCGGGGTTATTCACCCCGGGCGAGGTTGCTGCCATTAACAAAGCTTGATTACATTTTTCGCTATTTAACTTGTTTGAAAAAAGAATTTTCGTATGTAAACTTTTAATAGTTTTCGTTTTTGATTAACAGTTTTGGATTAACTGTAGGCACTTATAGTATATGTGGTTTATTTAATGCCTCCCGCTTTTATCAACGAAATACACTATTTTAGGGCAAAATAACGGATTGACAATTCGGCCACATAACTTTACACTTACCATGACAACATATTTTCACATGACAACGGCTGTCGGGTCAACTAGTGCGTAATATTCGCGTAAACTGTCAATAATCAATGAAAAAGTTAATAATAAACACAGACTTCGTGATATACACTGTCACAACCACGGAACAACATGGAACTAATACAGAATAATAAGCTCTGTACTAGCTGGTATGGTTACAACACAAAACTATTACAAAACCGCCAACAACAGACCCGCAACATTTATAGTTCAAAGGTTGTTTACGGGGACTAATTTTAGTAATTTAGTGCTGTGGTATTCACGAACTATAACTAAACGCTATTATGCAAGCTAAATATACGTCGCTATTAAAAGCAGTTTTTGGTTTGACGGGCAATTTTAGGTAACATACGTTACAGCCAAAATTGCCATTTTAGGGATTTTCCTAAAATCTGGTATCTACCACCGCAACAATGACAGCTATGTGATCGCGTTTAATGCGGTTTGTACGTTTCAGGTAGGTTTGTACTTTACAGAGAAGAAATTATTATAGTATATTATATTATATCAAGCCCATTATGTGTATATCTCGACGGTTAAAACGTTATTGAAAAAGGATAAAATTATTTAAAAACTCCCGACTTAAATAACTTAGGTACGAGAGATAATTCATTAACGTAAAAAGCTTACTTAAATGTTGATGAGAACTCTCACAGAGTCGCACTTATGGACAAGTATTAGTTTTCATGGAATTTCCCTGCAATTTAGTTCTCGAAGATGTGGATGTGATTTACGTATTCAACTTCGCATTAACTTAATAAGAAAAACAAGAAATTCGGAGAATAAATAATTTTGAAATATTATAAAAAGTTATTACCTTCAATGAGACTTACGAAAGTTTTATTCCTTCCATTCTACATGTAAGTATTCCAACAATTTACCAAGAGAAATCCATTTATACAATAAGTGTAAGAATATCTATTGTTTAATTCGGTTGCTGATGATGATAATGAATATAATGCCGTATCTCCTCGTGCGCTCCTCAAGTACTTAACACTAAGACCGCAGCCTCCAGCGCTATCTGTGGCGGCCATCACACATCTTCACTTCACATCACATTACTTCACATTACTTCAAATCACTTCTCATCACTTCACATTACTTCAAATCACTTCTCATCACTTCACACCAATCGTGATAAAACTCAACGCTCATGTTCAAGTTCGAGTGGACTCTTCGCTTGAGAGCTCTACAACTTTATTACGATATAAGAGGTATTGGCACCAGGGCAGGTACCTCTCGCTCACATGATACAGCCATCAAGTTTCCTGGTGTCTGGAAGTAGCCGCTGGCACATTGGCGAGCATGGAGGGTAACGCATCAGCGACACAATCATGCGGATGTCATAGGGAGTTGGCTGTCTTGTCACCACTTTGAACATCTTTGAAGAGAAAGTTCTTGATGCGCGTTGGGCACATTTTGAAACAGATCATTGAACTCGCGGTACTGCTTCAGGCACCAAGAGTAGCGCACTAGCGCCATCTATGTTATGTGCTCATGTCCTGATGGGACCGAAAGCCTTCCTAACATACACGGTTTGTATATGTACCTATGCAAAGAGCGTACAAAAGATATGCATGAATTAATCAATTAATGTTAAATTTATTTCTCCACAAAGTATACTATCTATGTATATATCTATATACTATCTATATATATAGTACCTAATCATATTCTTCACTTTAGTCTAGCCCCATCCTAGTGCCATAAGGACTGGTGTTTCTGAACGGAAACATATTTAATATTGTTTATAAATTTCAGACCTCTTATAATGTTTATTATAATTATGTTCATTGTACACAATATACAGATCCATGATCTGGGCGGATTCGAACCCACAGTCGATGGACATGTATGTATTATAGATGTATTATACTCGCTACATTACCGAGCTGTCAATTGTCATATATTCTAAAGAATCTAAACAAATTTAACTTATAATATTACCCAATCTTCTTTGGTCTTTCTGTAAGAAACTTGTTCCAGTAGAAATTATAACACGAAAATAACAGAAATCCCTTTGTAGGCATTTTTTAATTACAACTTTGTAATTAATCTCATGGACTAAGACAGATAGCGGTTCAAAAAAAGCTGAATTACGCTCTATTTTTAACCGTTTTTAAACGTGACCCGTATTTTTGTTCGCTTTTGTGTCCGACTTTGAAAGTTTAATAACCAATATTAAATTAAAAAGAAAACAAAACCCCGTCTTTTTCTAAAATATATTTCTGGGTACCCCTGTCACTGGTATCAAGATGGATCTCATGTACCACTTAGCCTCATACGTTAAAATCCGTCGACCCGTTTCCTCTATAACAGGGAATATAACATTATATATATGGGCGCGAATGTATTTATTACATTAATATTTATTGGTAATATTTTGTACAAATTTGTAAGCTAAAATGATTTGTTTACTTTATTGTTTGATTTGGTAACAGCTGTATTGTTTTAAAAAAGGTTATTGTATTTCATTATCTTGATTTAATCAGCGAATAATTACAGTATTGTATTTAACTGATAACATTAATTTAAATACCTAACCGACAGGTATAAAAGATAAGTAGAGTTAAAAGACGAGGCTGTTCGTTACGATCATTCGAAGTGTTAATATTGTTATATTTTATTGAAGTTATAGAATCATTAAAAGTAGTTATAAAAGTGAGTGTTACTGTGTTTTATTATAATCAAGTATTAAAAGTGGTGAAAGCTATTATAAAGTGTGTTTTACTGTGAAATATGGAACCTGATCCCTCTTCACCTGATACAGCGCCGAAATATACTTACTAGCTGCGCTCCGCGGTTTCGCCCGCGTAAGTTTCGATCCCGTGGAAATATCGAAATGGTAAATAGATGTTGGCCGATTCTCACTCCTACCCTATATGCACACAAAATTTCATGAGAATCGGTCTAGCCGTTTCGGAGAAGTAGGGTTACTAACATTGTGACACGAATTCTATATAAGTATATGGAGATAGAGATATACATCGGTTACATTTGCACCATTACTGCACTTTTGTCGCAGTCAGGTAGAAACTTAAGTCGCTTACTGTCATTTTACTTCGCGACACACATTGGATGAGCGCTGACTTCACTGTGTTTCATTTTATATTAACTCTCCTCAGACAAAAGGAGGGTTATGTTTTGCGATTGTATGTTACACGCGTACGGACATACAGTATATTTGGCAGGTAGCCAAAATTTCTCATTGGATATGGACGATAGGTGCTCTCTAGATTGAGTGATTCGTGAAGCCCGATACAATATGTGTTATTGACGACTTCACACATTTATAGTATCAAGTTTGGGTATTAACCGTAACTTAAAATTTTAAATTATCTATGCCTGAGCGATTATTTAAATATACCGGCAAATTTTAGTGTAATGGTCACATTACATGAAGTGCCCTATAATCCGCGTGGCTTTACTTATTATGTTATTCTTATATGAAAGCTATATTACTGTAAAGTTTCATGAAAATGTGTTGAGTAGTTTTTGTGTGAAAGAGTAACAAACATCCTTACAAACTTTCGCATTTATAATATTAGTAGGATAAATGTGTCTTAACTCTTAACCTAGTGTCTACATACAACCAACTTACAAACTTGACATTCACCATCACGAAAGAAAGAAAGAAATATTTTTATTGGTAATATTATAAACAAACAAACTCGATAGTACTGAGACCCATAGAGGCGACCATTTGGCATTTGTCATACCATGATACGATTATAAAATAATAATATGCCGCTGATTTTCAATGACTCCTCACTACCTGACACTCCTGTGACACGTGCTGTCATCGCGAACACGATAATATACAGACGTCATTGTTACACGTCTCCCGGCGCCTACATATCAGTGAGATGCCACCGTACACCAGCCCTCGGTGTCGCGGGGGGCGCGGGCGGCGGGGCGCGGAAGTCCGCCTGTCAATCCCGTTCTCTGCTCACTTGTCAGCCATTGACACATCAGAGGCCGCGCGTCCGGCGCCGCGTCCTAGTTTCTATCGGCGCTGTCTCCCGTCGAACCTCAGCGTTACGTGGTCTAGCTGCGCCCGCGATTTCATCCACGATCCATCCCGAAGAAACCAGCAATTTTTGCGACATGAGAAATATTGAAGTAAAATTTTTTACGTGCGCTTAACTTGGGGAGTAAGCTGAATTGATGAATGCGTGACGAAAGCGTTACGAAAAGTGTGATCGGGCGAGGCCAACGAAAGTTAAGAGGGAGATATAAGTTAGTGAAGACAGAAGGAGAGTTACGTTTCTTATATTACTATAGGAGAAGGAGGAATGTAGAGCAGTGCACGCTCACATTTTCTTTCTCTCTCCCTCTCATAGATCTCATGGCATAAAGTTGTACTTCAGTCGTGTAATCTAAAGCACATACATTTTTTATGTTATATGTACTAGATTGAAATCTATGTCTTTGCTTTTAATCCAAAATCCAAAATACGGTCATTACTTTCAGCGTGGTATAAAAATACAATATTCGCATTTAGAGTATAACTAATAGAATTCTGTGGGGAGAATTGGGGCAGGACTCTGCCAAGGGGCAAACAGATGCAGAACAAAATAAGTACAAAAGATAACAATAGTAGATTGTTTACCTAGGGAGCAAGACACTATTTTTCAGGCGAGAGTGTTTTTTGAATCTAGAATAGAATCCCGAGCGTAGCGAGGGATTCTAAAATAGAATCCTGAGCACAGCGAGGGATTCAAAGTACTCGAGCTTCAAAAATAGTGTTGCTCCCGAGGTGAACACTCTACTTTTCATC
>LUGF01047328.1:277799-299477 GCA_001625245.1 Calycopis cecrops
AAGTCGATACATTTCGTATAAGAACAACAATCGATGACTTTTTTAAGGACCATTTAAAATCGATTTCTATTTAAAAAAATATTACAATTAGACGATAAAACTTAAAACACACCCTTGGAATGATGTTGATTTCCTTATTTTAAAATTTGGCCAGTGACCAAAAAATAACCCTGTATAGTATAAAATATATGAGTCCAACGAGCAGTCGGAGACATTTTTAAGACTACCGACGCCCATAGACATCCTCACAGAGGTTATACAGATGCGTTGCCCTCCGTCCTCCTCCCACATCCATGGGCCACCGGCTACTACATACCGCACGAAACGCGACAACACTACGGCCACGGCGCCTTTAATATTTTAAACTGTTACAGCTGAAACTGCGGAGCAAAATTACATAATAATTGTATAGGTGAAGTAGTCTGGTCCGTTAAATGCTCCAACACTCGCTACATCCAGCTACGTCAAACTAGAGCTCCCCATTTAACTTTCCTTTTGTACGGCACACAGCTCGCTGCACAAAGGGAAACTTTGACAGAGCGTGCGTTACCAACACTTAGAGCATATAGCCAACGGAGATGCCATACAAACGATCACAGCACAACTTTTTCTGCCATTATTTAGGGGAGGGGAGGTAAACACGTATAGCACACTTATTACAACAACACGCAGACAAAAATTTGTGATGTGATACAATATGCATTAATATTGAGAAAGTTAAGAATGAATTAACGAACTGTTGCCGTTCACAATTCGTTTTTTAAATAAAATTAAATAGGTATTGTAGTGTAATGGAAACTCCATACTCAATCGTGGAGGTTCCATTCATTATGAGTATGGAGTTTCCTCTACACTACAATATGTTAAATTAAATATAATTTTAAAACAGTAAAATGTTAACGGTCTAGCAACGATCGTGCTGGCCATTTCGGCTGCAAATCGGTATGACACTACCACATGCTAAAATTTATTTGAAATACGAACTACAAAATACTTTAGTGTCAGGTATTTGAAATATGACGAACAAATTATTAGTTTCTTTGGAAATACCCAATTAACATATCTATATTATACTAGCTGCGTCCCGTGGTTTCACCCGCGTAACTTTCGATCCCGAGGGAATGTCGGGATGAAAAATAGATGTTGGCCGATTCTCAGACCTACTCAATATGCTCACAAAATTTCATGAGAATCGGTCAAGCCGTTTCGGAGGAGTATGGCAACGAAAACTGTGACACGAGAATTTTATATATTAGATTAATACGTGAAGCAAAAACTAGGAACATTTTTACGAAAATTGCGCGGACGGAGGAGTATGAAATTTGGCACACTTATAGTTTACGTGTAAGAGAAGTGCAGAACGTTATATTTTAATAATAATGTTTATAAAGTACTTTAATTTAATAAATAAAACTTAACACATACTACCATGCATTTGACACATATCATAGAGATATAAAGAAAGAATCTCGAAGATTTGAAGTAGCGGATCGCCTTTTAGTAATTAACGCACAAAGAATTGGACACGGGCCAGATAATATCAAATCTCTTTATCACACTCATTTCGAATTAAAAAAAAAACAAAACTTACAGATATCATCCCCTCGTATTTACTCCGCGGAACTTTCTGAAAACAATCTATCCGAAAGTGAAACATGGTGGTACCATCACCACACCACACAACACCACAGCACACCACACTACACCGCACCACAAACACGTGTCACCAACACATGGGATGACTGTTCACGATAGCGTTTGATAAGAGATGAAGATTTGTTATCGCGGCGAGATAACTGGACAATCTTAGTGTGTCGACTTAATATCAGTGCAGCGGACTTAAGGAAAATAAAAATCTAAAATCAAAATCGTTGAATAGATTTAGCAAGAGGCAGTGTCATGGTGGTGATTTGCTGCATTGGGCCGGCCGCGGCATGACCGTACGTCGTCGCATTTTGTGTGATCTATAATAATCTATTTAAATAAAACTCAAAGGTGACAAGTGATCTATCAACGCACAGCCCAAACCACTGGACGGATCAGACTGAAATTTGGCATGCAGGTAGACGTTATGACGTAGGCATCCGCTAAGGACTTTTAGAAATTCAACCGCTTAGGGGGTGAAATAGGGTGTTGAAGTTTATATAGATTTCTTAGAAATTAAACGCGGGTGAAACCACGGGGCACAGCTAGTCGATCAATAATTCCGATTTCTGAAAAGGAACGCAACACATCTGTATAACGATGATTTTATTTTTCATAAAAAAGCTACAACACCACGTTTGCAGTCCTAAAGAATCAGTGTTTCCTAATTAGTGGAGCCTATCTGCAGCTCTGAAAAGGATGGACCGATTTCGATACAGTGCTATTCATACACCCATTTTCCTTGTTCGTTATCTGTGTTTGCTGAAAATCGGCTTAAAGTAGTATATAAAAAGCATGCCAAAGAATTGTTGTTGTGCATGAATATGCAAAAAATATACTTAAATTGTTTTTAATTTTCTTTTTCAGCTACTATCCACTTTTTGTATTTCATGTACTTATTCTATTTTATTGAAAATGAAAAAGTTTTTATTCAATTATTTTTTGAACCTCAACAATTAAATCTAGCACCGGTTCAACCCTAGCCCTGCCCTAAGAAGAACCGGCGAAACAAACTGAACGGGCCTCATGTTGTGATGATATTTTGTAAAAGTAACAAATATAAAAATACAAATACATTTGTATAATAAATGATATAATACAATACAATTTATGAATTTACAAAAATAAAAAATTATGGTACAGAAACAGCCTGGGAGGAGGGAACTATTTATAGGTATGTGAAGCATTGAATAAGCCTGATTCTATTCCATATTTACGTCAGTTCCATAATATTTAGGCAGAAAGAACTGTCATACATTAATTATAGGATAAGGGGCAAACAAGACGGTGATAGATTAGTACCGAAGCCCAGTTAGACATCCGTAAAACTCGAGGCTTTATAACTCTTAAAGGAAAAACTCTAAAAACCTTTTACTGTCTGATAAATATACATCGCCCGAGGAACCCTAAATTACAATATAACGTCTGTGAGTTACGTAAATAGCGCCTGACCCTGTTACAGTACAAACAAAAACATACGACCTCCGCCGGGGCCCCTAAGGACTTGCCAAGTACGCCAACCTCGATACCGTATAGTTTCTATATAAATTACCATATAGAAACATTTCTGTACTTCACTTTATTATCAGGGAGTCCATTGGATTTAGGGTTCCTTTTGAAAATAATAAACGTAACCATTTAGTAAAATGCTATGCTGCATGGCAGCCGACCGGGGAGGTACCTCTCGCTAATGGTAGCGTTGCAAAATGACAGCTGTACTATTGCGTCGATTTGTGAGTTTCCGGTAGCCTAACGGAGGGTAGGTGGGGTAGACGTCGGTAGTAGCCACAACGCTGCTCATTTGCGACTCAAATACTGAATGTAGAGCGTACCATACACCCATTGAAACTCATGAGGTTAAAAATTAATACCGGTGAGCAATAGGACGTGGTTTTTTTTATATAACATAGGAGGGTAAACGAGCAGCCGGAGCCATTTTTATGACTACCGACGCCCACAAACATCCGTATAGAGGCTATAGAGATGCGCTGCCCTCCTTCCCCCCACCTCCATGGGCCACATTTGACATACACACCGCACGAAACACAAGTCACATTACTTCACACCCATCCAAGACTCTTTCTAAGACTCTTCGCACGTGTAGATGACATCTTCTGTTTTGCTGGTCTTATTAGTCTGACTACATTGGTTCATCTTTGAGGCTCTGAATTTCTAAATTTGCAAAAATGAAATATTAAACACCAACCCTGGATGAGTTTCCATGCTCATGCAATATACTTCATGCAAATAAATCAAACTATCCATTAGGCAAAAAACGCGTTCAAACGTATTACAAATATCCACAAAGTAAACCTGAGTAAGCCCTCGACACGCGTGACATGAAAACTAAATAAAGCCGACCCAACGTGCGCGCAAATATTATAAAACAAAAAAAAACGAAAAAAAAATACAGAAAAAAAATACGGAAAAAGAATTTTAGAGCTGGTATTGAGAATGGTATTGTGCTGAACGGCATTCCGTACTCCGGGCTTTTATTTTTCCAACATTTCAGCTAACAACGAGGCCTACGGTATTTTTTCGCCGGGCGGACTTTTATTCCGCCAGTGACCTCGGAATTGTTCGGATCAGTTTTCCCTGCACATTTTCTCTTTTCCCTGCATCACTTACGTCATTATTATCCGCGCTGTATTATTGCAAAGACGATGAATATTTCTACCGTTGCCATATCAGGTACACCCTCCTTTATTTTTTTTTGCCATATCAGATCACAATACTTTTCCGGCGTAAGTGAAATGTATATGTATATTGTATATGTCATCTATGCTAATATTCTAAAGAGGAAAGATTTGTATGTATGTAATGAATAGGCACCGAAACTACAGGACCGATTTCAAAAATCCTTTCTCCATTTGAATGCTACATTATCACAGGTTAACATTGGCTATTTTTTGGCCTCTTCGCCGAGGCCAGACTGTCGCTGGAGGGATCATGTTACTTGTAGATCCGGGACCCTCCAATAAAAGCGGCTGAAGGCATCGTAGGGGTTTAGTTGGTAGTGCATCCTCGTTTGCGAGCCCGACACTGTACCCATGTAGGTGGAGCTGGATGCTTAAAAATACGATTGGATCTGGTAGGTGGCGCGGTCGGTATATCAACTACTAAACGGCTTGACCGATTGGGTTGAAATTTTGTATGCGTATTTCTATTGTTTGACAGTTACGTTTGGCTGTATGTTCTTTTTAGAATCATATACTATGTATTTGAGAACGCGACGATGTTTAGTGAAGTTGATCTACATGCGCCCGCGAAGGATTCTGAGTTGGTACGACCAATTTTCGACAGATGGCGCCACGGTCGTTGCAATGAATTTTATATATTGCTGTGATAGTTCATGCTGATTTATCTGTTGGTGGCGTAGCAACGCGCGCTCGGTGCAGCTAGTATTATTATTGTTTGTTTCCTTCCCAAAAGACTACAGTGATATAAGTTAAAAGGATTTTTAGATATATTATAAGTTATAACCCACGTATAAACGTTCTTATGCGTAATTCGTTAGCCTTTCGCCAAAAAAAATCTTCTTGTTTAAATCCTCACATAATTACGCGATAACTCACGTATTGTAATCATTACGTGCTGTGTTGGATGCAAATCCGAGCACAATTTTAAACATATACTAAATAACACATACAAACATTCGCTTTTATATTAGTCTGATTATTATTATTTTTTTATGATATAGGAGGGGCAAACGAGCGGTCAGAGCCATTTTCATGACTACCGATGCCCATAGACATCCGCATAGAGGGTATACAGATGCGCTGCCCTCCTTTCTCCTCGCACCGCTTTATACGCCCCTGACATCCCTCAGCTTGGACAAAGCGCCAACTAGTTTTAGATGCTATTATGCAGAATACCTTAATCATAAAAGCGACAATGTATAATGGAAATGGACAAAGAGAAATGAAATGACTCATGACAATAGCACAAAACCGCGTAAGAAACTCTCCAATGTTTTCTATGGCTTTTTTTATAGATTTTTTTATTTTTTATAGTTGGTAAATGAGCTGTTGGCGCCATTATCGTGACCACCGAAGTCCACAGACATCCGCATAGCGGCTATACAGGTGTATTGCATTCCATCCTTCTCCCTTCTACATAGGCCACCGGCTACTTAGACACCGCACGAAACGCGATAGCTGTCACCTTACGCCGGTGTCGTGAAAGCGAGAGGTTCTTCCTGGTCGCGCCGGCCCAATTAGGCTGCATGAAAATTATTAAGAGTTTTTTTTTTCGCGTCTTTCTTTTGTGTCTTTAAAATCATTACGTTACTATTTGTAAAACTTTACATCCCTTTTTGAATTAACTGCAAAAATGAAGGAATTTGAAATTTGGTACAGTTGACAGTTTAAATGGAGGAGCGCAGAAATCTAATGCTCTTGAATAACACAAATTAGATATGCAAGAAATTATAATATTTAATGTACAGCATGAAAGAAAAATCCTATTGTTCCTTTGAAACATGTGTTACATATAGCCTATTAGGTACCTACCTATATCATTACTGTAAATCTAAGTTCAATATTTTTTTTTGTTTTTTATTTGCTAATTGGCCAATTAGCAAATAACAACACAAAAACAAGCAAGCAAATTGGCCAATAATTAATTATTGGCCAATTAGCAATTGTAATTACAACATTGACTATCTATTTCGATAATGTTCGCACAAATACCCGCTACGACACAGGTGATTGTCACGTGACAAGTTCATGACCCCAGGGGTCAACGGCATGTTGGTAGAATCGCAGACCAATCACGAACGTCGCTGGCGCTGGCCAGCTGAGCGTCAATGGCGCTGTTCGCCATTGAATAGGAGCTGCTTAGGGTCGGTCTTTTGACCATTTGTTATTTGATCAGGCAATACAGGGGTACTGAACCATTTATTTTATGACAAACGATAATATTGTAATGATTTAATATTTATTTCATACTAGCTGGCGCCCGCGACGTCGTTCGCGTAGCGTACTTCTATTAATCAAAGTATTTCATTGTTTTGCCGAAATTCCAGCCTCAATGGCTGAACAATTTCTCTACTGATCTTTCTGAGATCAACATCTAGGCCTGCAGAGCTAGTGACCCGCAAAAAGGCAACATAAAACTGGAGGTATGAAAAAACAATCTGTTCCTAGGTTCCCGCAGCTTTCAACGTTTGTCCCTGTGTTGATAGTCATTACAAAGCAAGTAGCCACAGGGAATTGCGTGCGTTTGAACTCAAATGGGAAATTGTTAGTAATGAATGGTATACGCGGTATAGATACAGATTCACCGGCGCCACATTCATAAGATCATAACACCTCAAGTATTCTTTACAAAATATACAATGTACATTTGACTTTCCTATGATTTTGTTATACTTATGTACAGATAAAATAGTCTAGAATAACATTTAAGTACCTATTGTTATAATATAGAATAAGAGAGTACATGTACCGACAAACTGTTATGTAGTTTGGTAGAAGAGTGATGTTGTATTTTTTTTCTACTGTATAAAAAAAAGAAAGAAAAAAACCACAGAAAGTTTCTTTCAAATTTTCAAAATACACAGTACAATTATTACTGAATTTCCCGTAAGAATTAGTGGTTTTCCCGCAGTAAAATATTTTCTAGATGTTAACTAGGATTTGTATCTATCCACCACAAAAAGTTTCATTCGAATCCGTCCGGTAGTTTCTGAGATTAGCCTGGACAAACAGACAGACAAAAAAATTAAAAAGCATTGAAAAGTGTTTTATTTTCGCATCACCCCCAATTAGTTTTTCGTAAATATATTCAATGTACAGACACATGGATTTTATAGATTAAAAGATTATTTGTATTATCTTTTTTGTATAGCCGGGACCAAATGATAGATAATCAAAATCCATGCTTTCCTCAGCAGGTTGCCGTTCCATAGCCGCTCGCTCGGGGTAGCACAGACTCTTTCTACTCTCAACGAAAACTATAACTTAATATTCTCGTAGACGAGGTCGCTATTATGTAAAGTTGGTACGCTAGCGAGAACGTTATATACGAGGCAGATGCCCCCGCACCGCGTGCCACGAAGTCGACAGATCAAAGGCTCTACTGTGATATTAATTTCGTTATAAATGTCTTTGTTAATTGAAAGGAAAACGTGAGACTGTAGATACTCTAAGTTTCTCCTTGTCACTTCCAATTTTCTCTAAAATTTAGATTAGCGTTTGTTTATTCATCATTATCGTTGCAAGAGGTAAAGCGATGCTCCATGACCGAATTAGGCCGGCACGACCGCTGCAGGTGACTCCACTAAAATTGAGGTGAACCACACAAGCAAGAAGTTACTTAAGTATTAGTGTGTATCCGTATACGTTGTCGAATGTCAAAGTGACCATCTGTCCATTCCTGTTGCCTTTTGTTTCGCTTGCTAGAGTTCGTTATATACATATAGTAAGAGAGAGATTATCTATAAGTACATATTATAAAAATAAGTTTTTCTGTCCTCCTGTCTGCCTGAACGCTATAAACTCAACAACTACCAAACGGATTTTGATACGGTTTTCAACAATAGAAAGAGGAATTTTTGTTGAAGGCTTAGATATATAATTTACTATGATTTTGTGTAAATCAACAGAAAGATGGAGTTTTGAAGAGGTCGCTATGAAAGATATAGTTGAGTAATGTACTAGAGAATTCAAAATTAATAAAAATGCAACAAGGAGAAAAATGCAGAGTCCGCGATAGCATATTTCTATCTCTTTAGCGTTGACTTACAATAACCGCTTTTATGTACTTTATGTACTTTTATGTAGGTACTACATTTTTTTAAACAAAACATTACGATATTTTCAGAGCTATTTTCTTTAGTTCACTATTAATACTTATGCAAATGAATATGTTAGTTAGCTTAGGCGTTTAATGCACGTTAAAATAGCCTAATTTACACTAAAACAATCAGATGAATAGTTTTTGAGATATTGTCGTTAGATTTAAGAAGTAATTAGTAGCGAAACAAATTATAAAAATTTGGCGAGCCAATGTTCTTTCCTAGAGATGCCGGTAATATATGAGGACTTCCTTCAATTTCACCAGGATCCCATCATCAGATCCTGACCGGACTATGGAACCACCTGCATATCACCATATATTAAAAAAACATCACGAAAATTTGAAAGCCACCAAACCACGCGGGCTGGTTATATTCTACGAGTAAAGCAAATGTCGAATATGTCCCTTCGGGTGTCCACAGATATTTGTAACCTACGTGCACGGTGCATTGGAGCGAATAAACAACATCGAAGACAACAATACGACATTTAAACGTCAACATACAGAAATTGTTTAGTTTCGTCATATATACGACGCAGAAGATCGAGCTGCGGTAAAGAATATTGTTAAAATATCTTAATATTTTAAATTAAAAATATATTAATTTATATGATAATACTCGCGGCCCGACTGACGTTGTCTTGTCATCAAAACCATTCTGAAATCGGCAAATCCCCTTCAACACACACACAAAATTTCGTAAAAAGCGCTCCAGTCGTTTAGGAGGAGTTCAGTGACATACACTCGCACACAAGAAATCCTACTAATCCTACTAATATTATAAATGTAAAAGTTTGTAGTAGTACTTTACAGTAATATGAAATATCAGAATAACATAATAAGTTAAAATTTTGAATCATTTTTGAAGTCCGAAATCCACGCGGGCGAAGCCGCGGGCGGAAGCTAGTATATATCATAATGTGAACATGTGAAAAGGCAGTCGTAAACGCACTTTATATCATCATTACATGAACATGTACATGGTACAGCACTTCATATAACACGTACCTAATTGCTAATCACCTGAGTTTTTCATTTTATAAGGGGGTAAACGAGAAAAAAGGGGTCATTTTCATGACTACCGAGTACCGATTCGGTACCGTTCTTTCTCGATATTTCGTCCGTGTAAGTTTTAGAAGTGGCTGAAAGCCCCGGGGAGCACAGTAACTCTGTCCTGCTGCACAGGGACGAATGAATGAAACTCTGGCCAAAAGAAGGAATAACAGATTTTCATTTTTAAAATAAAACTGCTTTGCTAAATGACACGAGGCCCTATAGAGTCCAGCATTTTCTTAACGAGAATGCGATTTGGTTCGATTGGAATAAATTGATTACAAACTTGGAACGGGGCATTCGGGTGCAGAATGTCGATTTTGTTGACTTAAAAAACGCTCTCGTTGATTATTATGAAAATATTCGGCTCCATGATACACGGAGGGAGAAGGAAGGAGGGCAAAGCCTCAGTATATCCTCTATGCGGATGTCTATGGGCGTGGGTAGTCACGAAAATGGCTCCGACTGCTCTCTTTGCTCTGCTCTTAAAAAGAAGAAAAAAAAAGAACGTGACAGCGTAACTGACACTTCATTATGACCATCAACAACAGCCGGAATGCTACGCCTGGACAGATACAACGTGGTGCTCCAGAGAATCGTTTACAGATTAATGTATTGGCCAGATATCAAAAAGTTAGGCTATCAGGTAAATACTTCCCACCTCCTACTCCTCCTACTTTCTTCTGATTAAATTCGTTGCGGGTCCCAAGACAGATTTATCTTTTCCCTCGGGCTCCCTGCGATCATATCAAAGGGTCAAGTCTTGCCGCTGTCGATCCTGGCGACACAGGAGTAGCAGCGGTGGGAACGAGTAGTGGGCCAAAACCCAATAAAAAAAAAAAAATCTGGTAAATACGGCGCGGGATTAGGCTTTCACAGGGCCGGGGGCTTGGAGACCTTTGAATGGAAAAGGGGCCATTTTACGGGTACAAACATTATCTTATGGAACTTAAGTCTCAGGGGCTGGGTAAATAAGCTTTTCAAAACCGAACAGGTCCATAGTCGCCGATTTATCCGGCTTTATGAAAACCAGGACCGGACTCTCGGGACGAGGATGGAATGTTTATGAGTTTGTGTGAGACATTTTGGTAAATATACAAGGCTTGGGGTCTACTTATTTCAGTTTCCTCGAGACTCGAAACTACAAACTGCCATTTAGGGTCAACTCACACCAAAAGCGCGGCGAAGGGCAGCGAAGCGGAGCGCAGTTAATGTGTCGTATGAATTTCAACTTTATAATAATTACTATAATACTTATTATCGCATGAGAAACTCGAACGAGACGCGCGGATTCCCGCGACTGCTCGAGAAGTCGCTGGAATGCGCCGGAAGTCGCGAGAATTCGATAATAAGTACTATAGTAATGAAAATAAAGTTGAAATTCATATGATACATAAACTGCGCTCGGCTTCGCTGCCCTTCGCCGCGCTTTTGGTGTGAGTTGACCTTTAATATCATAGCTGTGTCCCGCGGTTTCGTCTTCGTGAAATCTACCTATATCAAAGGAAACATATTATATGTATATGCTTGCTAAGTAAGAGCATGAGTACCAGGTAGTGTCATGCTGAATGCATGCATGCAGCCGATTTGAGCCGGCACGGCCGAAGAGATACCTCTCGCTTACACAACACCGGCGTAAAGCTGTGCTGTCGCGTTGCGTGCAGTGTGTAAGTAGCCGGTGGCCTATGTAGGAGGGTGGAGGGTAAAGCATTTATACAAACAGCCTCTGTGCTCCAAAATGGCTCCGACTGCTAGTTTACCCTCTTTATACTATAACAAAAATTGCTGTATACATATACATAATATCTAATAAACCTTCTTGAATCGCTCGATCAAATAAAAAGGAGCAGAACTCAACTTTGTTCTATACTATGTAGTAATAACAATATCTAGTTAAATACAATAATAAATATCTCCCGAGCAATAATAACAAAATATATTTAAAATAACTCGGAAGCTCCAGGAATTTCGACAATTCGCAAAGAATGGACCTTTTCAGTATTGAATATTCAGACTCCCCTATAAGAATTGGGTAAGGTACGGTTCGAAATTCCTTGCATATTATTCTACCAATATTTTAAATGCGAGAGTTTGTATGTATGTCACTTACTGTTTGCAAATATTGATGAGTTTTGAATGAACTTTGTTATAGATATAGATTACAATCTATACTAATATTATAAAGAGGAAATATTTGATTGTGTGTGCGTGTGTTTATAACGAATGGGCTCCGAATTCCGAAAGTACTGGACCGATTTCACAATTCTTTCACCATTTGAATGCTACATTATCACAGATTAAAGAGGCTATTTCTTACCACAGGAAAATTTCATTCCCATTGGAAAACGGGTAAACATCTAAACAGCTGAACCGATTGGGTTAAAATTTTGTATTGCTATTTCGATGGTTTCCTGGATGCTTCAAAATACAATTGGATTCGGTAGGTGGCGCTGCTGTCGGTATGTCAACTACTAAACGTCATGGGTTGAAATTTTGTATGTGTCTTTTGATTGTTTCACAGACACGAATGTATTATCTATAATCTATATGTACAAAAATGAATGTTTAACTGTATGTTCTTTTTAGAATCATAATACATAGTGCATTTGAGAATGTGATGATCTTTAGTAAACTTGTTCTGAATGCGCCCACAAAGGTTTCTAAGTCGGTACGACCAATTTTCGAAAAATGGCGCGACTGTGATTCCAATGAATTTTACATATTGCTGTGATAGTCCATGCCGACGTATCTGTCTTAAATAAATAGACTCACTTTTATACTGAAAATAGGACATACTTAGTGTAGTGTAGATTTCCTAGGCACAGCTAGTCTATATATATAAAACTCAAACGTGACATAGCCATCTATCAACGCACAAACCACTGGACGGATCAAGCTGAAATTTGGCATCCAGGTAGATGTTACAACGTAGGCATCCGCTAAGAAAGGATTTTTAGAAATTCAACCCCTAAGGGGGTGAAATAGGGTGTTGAATTTTATATGGATTTCTTAGAAATTAAACGCGGGTGAAACCGTGGGGCACAGCTAGTTTACAATAAAAGTACTTCATTGCCATACGACGAGATAGGCCTTATTTTTTGATCGAAAATCCAATTGATCTGGAAGCTAGAATAAACTTATTCTTAACTAAATTAGATTAGATAAATTTATACGTTCTGTGTATGTACAAATATCAAGGAAAACAGTTTTATCGGTGTGGTCGAGTTTTGAGTCATAAAACAATATCCTGATTGGACGTCAAATTTGCATTATCTAGGTGTAATTAATTGCGAAAACTAACTTTGTTGTTATCTTTACGTTGTAGTATATGAAATAATTTTATAGCATACTCCAAGACATATGGCTGTGCATAGTTTATCAAGTAGTGTTTTTTTTTTTTTTTATCATATAGGAGGGCAAACGAGCAGCCGGAGCCATTTTCATGACTACCGACGCCCACAAACATCTGCATAGAGACTATACAGATGCACTGCCCCCCTTTCTCCTCCCACCTCCATGGGCCACCGGCTACTTACACACCGCACGAAACGCGACAGTACAGCTGTCACTTTACGCCAGTCTCGTGTAAGCGAGAGGTACCTCCCCGGTCGTGCCGGCCCAATTCGACTGCATGCAAGCATACAGTGTGGCACTACCTCTTACCATTGTATTTAACCATCAATGTTTATAAACTGATAATGTTTTTATATAGTAACCATTCAAGGTGTTTATTCACACGTTGAATGCCAGAGAGCCAGCAGAAAGAATGATACGATTATTTCAATTAAACAGCTGACCTGTGAGTGGGTTTGCTCGGCACTATTGTAAACAATGTGTGAACCCGTTTTGTCCTCATTAAATCACAAGTACAAAAGACCAGAGCCTACGAAATAGGTCAACATCACCTCATTACTTCTACACAATGATAACCAAACAAACTGTAGCTAAAAAATTGATCACCTCGCCGCGTCTGGCCCGGGCGGGTGGCACATGGCTCAGCCCCCTCCCCCCCGCCGATGACAGATGGCACACCCTTAACGTTTAGTCTCACTGTCCAACACGAGTATACCCTGAGCTCTACTCACCAGTCTCCCAACGCACTTGCTTGTCGATATCCGACGGAGTAAAGCCTTTTTTTCCGTCTCATTGTCACTGTCTGTACTGTCCTCACAATTCGCGGGTTTCTTATGATCACACACAACTGCGCCGTCCGCCACTGACATCGCACCACGGCCGCACGCTCACTACACACTCATCATTCATCAAACACGGCTACATCATACAGGAAAAACTAATATTTCACGTAGGTTATCGAGTTGCTACCTCGGTGACATTTCGACCGAGCGCCATGACCGATTCTGACAATAGCCACTGAAAACAAAACAACCTACGAGAAGTAGAGACATCTATCCGACACGCGATGTACCACTCGGTGACCTGCGTATCGAGAAGCTTCAGGCACTGTAATAGTTTCATGAACTGTTGAGTTTTTATGATTTTGCGATAGATGTCGATATGCATTTTTAACAAATTAATAATTTTATTAATATCTTAAAAAATGTTCATGAATCATTAGTACCATATTATTTCTGATATTATAGTTTAATAAATATTTTTTTTTATTTTAATTTTATCTTTTATATTCTATAAAAAGTTATAATGTTTTTATACCAAATGTAAGGACTGGCTATTGTTTTTCTACAAGAAGAATACAAAAACATTCTAGAATACATTCAAAAGTTATTTTAGAGAATGCCAAAATTTTCTTTTCATTTATCAGATCAATCTTAAGATGCGCACAGTGTGAAAACATAAAGATTTTTTTTACGTTTTTTTAATTTTTTTATTAGATTAAGTTAATGATAAGGATCAACTTTTTAAAGATCATTCGATAATCATTTACTAAATCTTCAAGTGGCTGAACAACTACGTAGATAAATCATCAAGATGCGAGAGATCATAAGTCTACAAGTCGGTGCGTGTGGTAACCAGATCGGTTCGAAGGTATAACTTTGCTGTATTTTCTGTAGCTAGCTGTATTAATATTTTCATACGCGACTACCTACGCCCATTACCATCTTCACAATGTAAGGTTTATGCAGGTGCCATGCAGTCCATAATATCCCCATCGTACATATGGTCTCAGAAACCGAACAGTGATCACTTCACGCCTGTTAACGATGGCTGTCTCCATCCCGTCGTGGCAGGCCAACTGCTGAAATGCAGCATTGCTGAAGCGGCGGAGTTGGACTGGATTATTATCTTTGTTCATATAGTATAACAACGACCGATGCTCAGACATCCTCGTATGCAGAAGTCTGAACCATCCTCCCCCCATGTAGCGCTGTAACGTTGTTATGTAGCCCCCCTCGCTCCAAAAACATTACGTAACACACAACTCCACGCATTTGTACTAAACTGAGCAAAAACTCTCGTCTCTAATATTCCAACTTGGGATATTATTTTTTTATACTTAGAAAAAAAGTTACGTAACATGTAGATAAATTGTAATCTGTAAGGATCGTGAGATAATAATTTCTGTGGACATTTCACACTACGTTAGCCTAGCCGCATGCTAAGTACAGTAAGGAGACTTGCGTTACAGTTACTAGAAAGCGCAAATATATTTAATACGTTTTATACATTTTATGAAATTTTATATATTTTTATTATATAAGTACATATAAAACATGATAAACATCCATGACCAAGACGGGATTCGAACCCGCGACCCTTGGCGCTACATGCTCCGCTTAATCGAGCCCTGTACCACTGCGCCAACTTGGTCGTCATATCGATATGTAACACTCTGCACTCCCTGCATCGGCGTTACAATGCACAATGTTATTGTTCCTTAACATGCTTCTGTAGCCTTATTGTTGCCTATATCATACTAAGTAGTTGAAATATTTTGCAGTTCTGGGAGGTGATATCCGACGAGCATGGAATAGACCCCTGCGGCATCTACCACGGAGACTCTGACTTGCAACTTGAACGTATAAATGTGTACTACAACGAGGCGTCTGGCGGCAAGTACGTCCCAAGGGCCGTCATGATAGACCTCAAGGCGACCACCATAGACGCGGTACGGTCGGGCCCTTTCGGAGGCATATTCCGCCCAGAGAATTTTGTTTTCGGCATTGGAAGCGGCGGCAACAACTGGGCTAGAGGACACTACACCGAAGGGTTGGAGTTACTGGAGTCTTGTCTGGATGTAATCAGACGCGAGGCGGAGGGTTGCGACTGCCTGCAAGGGTTTCAAATCTGCCACAGTCTCGGTGGTGGGACTGGCTCGGGGATGGGTGTTCGGCTCGTCAATCGCATTAGAGAAGAATATCCCGACCGAATTATCCAGTCGTTCGCTGTATTCCCCAGCGTGAAGGTGTCCGAGTGCGTTGTAGAGCCCTACAATGCAATACTATCCGTGAACCATCTGGTAGAAAATACGGACCACACATTCTGCTTGGATAACGAAGCGCTTTTCGACATATGCTTCAGAACATTAAAATTGACGACACCGACTTTCGGTGACCTAAATCACTTAATTAGCGCCACAATGTCTGGCATTACCACCTGTCTTCGGTTTCCTGGACAACTGAATGCCGATTTGCGAAAGTTGGCAGTCAACATGGTGCCATTCCCACGCCTCCACTTCTATACTCCCGGGTTTTCGCCCTTAACGTCGCGAGGTGGCATTCAGTACAGAGCCCTGACGGTCCCGGAGTTGACTCTACAAATGTTTGACGCGAAGAATATGATGGTTGCGTGTGACCCAAGACACGGAAGATACCTCACCGTGGCTACGATATTCCGAGGTAGAATGTCTATGAAGGAGGTAGATGAGCAAATCTTGAATATACAGAACAAGAATAGCACATATTTCGTAGAATGGATACCGAATAACTGCAAAATAGCGGTGTGCGACATACCACCACGAGGATTGAAGATGTCGGCTACCTTCGTTGGGAATACCACAGCTATTCAATCTGTCTTCGCGAGGATATCGGAGCAGTTCATATCCATGTTCAGGCGGAAAGCCTTCCTCCACTGGTACACGGGTGAAGGAATGGATGAACTGGAGTTCACAGAGGCAGAAAGTAATACGAATGACCTGATATCAGAGTACCAACAGTACCAGGACGCCACGGCAGACGCAGACGGAGAGTTTGAGGAAGAAGGCGAGGAGGGTATGGAGGCGGAATAAGTTTTTTTCAATAAATGAAATATTTCATAAAGTTTTTTTTATTTAGAATGATAGTACATACCTATACAAGGTAGTGCCACACTGCATGCTTGCATGCAGCCGGATGGGGCCGGCACGACCGACGAGGTACCTCTCGCTTACATGAGACCGGCGTAAAGTGACAGCTATGCTGTCGCGTTTCGTGCGGTGTGTAAGTTGCCGGTGGTCCACGGAGATGGGAGGAGAAAGGAGGGCAGAGCATCTGTATAGCCTCTATGCGGATGTTTGTGGGCGTGAGGTAGTGCCACACTGCATGCTTGCATGCAGTCAAATTAGGCCGGCACGACCGGGGAGGTACCTCTCGCTTAATACACGAGACTGGCGTAAAGTGACAGCTATGCTGTCGCGTTTCGTGCGGTGTGTAAGTAGCCGGTGGTCCATGGAATACTCCATACATTAATAGTTGTTCAGGCATCTGGAAGTTACGTTGAAAAAATGCTCATATACATATACAACATACATTGATCCTGAAAACATTACTCCCCTTTTTTAGGGCAGACATATAGAAACAGGAAATTTTTTTTATTTTTCAGTGTACGAAAATATAATAAATGGTGTACTTTTATATATTTTATTAATTTTATTATTTCCGTTCCTATATCATAAGTATGTATAGCGAGAAAAATATAGTTATGAAATAGTAATTAAAAGTGTCTTTTCGTAGCTAGTTACAGAAAGTTACGAATATGGAAAAAAAACCGTGTTTATTCGTAACTAGTTACGAAACAGCGAAAAAAATTCCACATTCGTAACCAGTTACGAAACTTTGGTTACGAACATGCACGAAGGGGGAGAAAGGAGGACAGCGCATCTGTATAGCCTCTATGCGGATGTTTGTGGGCGTGAGGTAGTGCCACACTGCATGCTTGCATGCAGTCGAATTGGGCCGGCACGACCGGGGAGGTACCTCTCGCTTACACGAGACTGGCGTAAAGCGACAGCTATGCTGTCGCGTTTCGTGCGGTGTGTAAGTAGCCGGTGGTCCCTGGAGGTGGGAGGAGAAAGGAGGGCAGCGCATCTGTATAGCCTCTATGCGGATGTTTGTGGGCGTCGGTAGTCATGAAAATGGCTCCGGCTGCTCGTTTGCCCTCCTATATAAAAAAAATAAATAAAAAAAATACCTACTACTCAGCCGCGTTAACATGGCACATGGCTCAATTGATGACGTTTATGGTACTGAGTGAAAAAAAATAATTACATATAAAAGTAATTTTTTTTTAAGTATATGATATTATATCAACATTTATTTTGTGCTAAGCCTTTATTATGAGCTTATTGCTGTGGCTACACCTGACGGAGGGACAAATTTAGTACAGGAGATAGAGAAACAAAACTTATAAGGAATTATATAATATACATTAATTTGTTGAAGCCCTTCAATAAATATCAATGGAAATTTGATTCAAATGGATTCAATTCGCGCCCATGCATGTGGACAATACGGCTTTACGCTCCGTACCATTCGACACAATCGGAAAAAAATCCATGCCAGTCGTCACTGAAGACTGAGATGCGAAGCTGGCTAACAAAAAATAATATAAATTATGATGCCATAATTACCAAACCAGAATTATACCAATTGATAAAAATAAATAAACTTAAAAAAATATGTGGTAGATGAATTATTGAGAGACAATAGCCACGAAGTCGTACGTCTGCCACCTTACCACTGCGATTTAAATCCAATCGAACATATCTGGAATTTAATAAAACAAAGGGTGGCTGACAAAATATCGATCAGTCAGAAAGACAAATAGAAAAAATAAAAAGAGATAAGTAGCAGGTGGCCCATGGAGGTGGGAGGAGAAAGAAGGGCAGCGCATTTGTACCTACAGTAATAATAAATATTAAAAAAAAATAGAAAAAATAAACTAACATAAAAAAAGAATTCTAATATCTGCCACTGCAATTTTTTTAACCCTTCTAATTATTTTTTTTTGATAAAAAGCCTGCTATGTCATTTCTAACACCTCTAGGAATATGTGTTCCAAAGTTTTATAATGGTCGATTGACTAGTTTTTGCGTGATAGCGTACAAACAATCACACATTCACATTTAAAATATTTGTGGGATAATTATCATAATTTTTATTAATTAATCATAATCTAACTCTTCTATGCCAGACATAACAGAGCTTTCACTTTCGTCGTCCTCGGTATCACTCTCAGAGCATTCTTCACCTCCAAGTGATATAATAACCTCTCTTTGATGAATTTCTTGAAGCCGATCTTCAGCCCAATACTTTTCTTCCAGTTTTCTCTCATGTTTGAGACGGCCGAGTAGTATATGTGTTATTGAATATTGCAAGTGTTACTTTGCTTTGCAGCATATGGGATTGGCACAACTGGAGGTTGTACCTCTCGCACACGTATGAAATAGTTTGGTTACACGGACCCTGTGGGCTTATTGGGGGCCATAAAATTCCTTTGATTTTCCCGTTCATTCAATATAGAGATGCATAATCAATGAACATGTTATATTCTTGCCACCCTTTCCCGAAAAAGACTGGTAGGTAGATAAATATCGAATATCTAAATTTCGAAGCTTATAAAGTGAGACAATTAAATTCTCGGACGATAGTTACGCATTGCAAGAATCGCGGGCTATGCGTTATAACGCACAGCCCGCAATTCTTGCGTTGCTTTTCGCATCGTCCTTCATACCCCATCACGATTGAGTTTGAGTCGATGCCAACAACCGCTCTGGAACAATGTTGAGTTCTCATAAAGGTGCTGATAGACTTGAGCATTCATTTGTAACAGAACATCGAGCATTCGCCGTTTTTATATTTGTCGAACTGAACAACGAGCCGAGCCAAGCATAGAGCCAAACATAGCTATAAAGATTCCAGAGACGGGGAACGGGGACGCGGAACTATGACCGAAGCTTGGCTCGGCAAAAAACTCGAAGCAATGCTCGCTAGAATGCTCTCGTTTATTTTTCTGTATGTAACATTCGCATGAATGCTCATTACATGTGAATGCTCAAGTTTATCAGCACCTTAATGTATCTCATAAAGTTATGGTTAAGTTGTGGTAAAGATCCGAAGTAAGAACGACCTTAACACATCTGATAACCAGGTGAAAATTGTATTTTTGAAAATTATATGTTTGTTATCGTTTTGTCATCAACAGGGTTGCCATTAAAAAAATGGTCAAGACTATGTTTAAAATACAATTTAAAACCTTAACTTTTGGTAGTAATTGCACCTATCTGTTATCCACGATGTAAATATATTAAAATGTAGGAAAATTTATGACGAGTTAAATAGTATAAGGTTGCCTGAGAAAATATGGTCAAGGATAACTGTTGCCAGGCTTTGAAGTTATTAATTTTTGGTAGTAATTGCACCCATCTGTTAACCTACGATGTATTTATATTAAAATGTAGAAAAATTTATTACGAGTTATATAGTTTATGGTTGCCCAAGAAAATATGGTCAAGGTTGCCAGGCTTTGAAGTTTCAAAAATGTTTTTCAAATATCTTAAAAACTAATGATATCTCACTCAAACCAATTTCCGTTGAAAGCTTCCTTTAAGATCTACAGCATACCTATGTATTTTTTAGATTTCTCACTGTCTTATTTAAAACTTAGAGGGGGAGGGACACTCACTTTTCCACTTTGGAAGCGTCTATCTTTTTTTGGACACCTCTCACATACCGATTGGATGAAAAAAAAAATTTGATTCAGTTCTATGTATGGAGTGCCCCCATTATTTCTTAATTTATTTATTTTAATTTTAAATTCGTATAGCGGCTCTCAGAATACATCAACCTACAAAGATTCAACTACTTTGGCTACGGAACCCTAAAAAAGTCCTCAAATTAAAAATAAAAGGGAAAATATTTTTAATAAATTATTAACACGTGAATATAATGAAGTGTGTGTGTGGTGGCCTATAAAAGTGGAAGGAGAAAGGAGGGCAGCGCATCTGTGTAATTTCTATATGGATGTCTATGGGCGTCGGTAGTCATGAAAATGGCTCCGACTGCTCGTTTGCCCCCCCCCCATACCATAAAAAAGGAAGAAGGGCAACGCATCCGAAACCTGAGCCTGTAGTAAAAATAGGAAATATGCATAAAAATTGGTTTTATTTATGGGGCAATAAATGAAACAATTTATATTTTTATTATAAATCTTTTTATTAAAAATAATCTTTTAATTATTAACCCCGTATTGAACAATTTTGAAACTAATAGAAAATAACAAAAAATTAAATTTAGGAAATTTTTCTTTTAATGTCAACACCCAACACAATGTCAACAATGACAACACTGTCAACAATGTCAGTTGTCTACGGCTTGTATTCTCTGTCTACGCTTATTTTACATGTTGTCATGGCGACAATACGAGATCGCACTTGATTGGGTAAAAACACGTAGTGAGAACAATTCTAAATCTATGGGTAAAATTGAGTATTACAGACAAAAGATTGACAAGCAGTTGGTAGTTCCAACGGGCAGGGGACTTGGAAACTGGAGGAATTATTCCTCCAAGGCAGGGGACAACTTACAAGAATGGATCTGTATAATGTATATATCAAAAACTCATCTAATTTAGGCACTTATATTTATGCACACAATTTGTATGCAATCGTACGTTTGCTTCAACATATTGTAGGCAAAAAGTAAGAACTAACGGCACAAATGTAGGAATAAATCCGAAAACTGGTAGAAAAATTATAAATGTGTAGATCACTGAAAATTAAAAAAAAATGGAAATCTGTCGAAGCTATAAAATGGCGGGACTGCGTATTGAAAACCAAAAAGGGGCGGATTAGTCCATTTTCTAGAAAGAAAATCTAGAAATTCCATAGTTAATATACCTTATATTATTATTATTTAATAATTTATATATATAATTTATTTATTTATTTATTTATATATTCTTGTACACTTAAAACACTTAATGTAAAAAAAAGACATACAATACTTT
>LUGF01047328.1:313524-323902 GCA_001625245.1 Calycopis cecrops
TTTTTTCACCTTCCTACACAACATATTTTGGCAGCTGTCAAAACGGGCTTCTTATTTTGTCGCAAGTATAGTAATAAACTGACATCTGTCAAATTCCATACTTTTTATGTGTTTTTTAATATGGAATTTGACAGACGTCAGTTTATTACTATACTCGGAATTTTAATTCGATTCCAGATTTGACAATTTCAGTGTTGTAACGTTATGACAAGTACTAAATAGTGACGTTGCGAAATTATTCGATACGGAAATGAAATATTTCCGAATCGATTCCTCTTGTTTATAGTAGTATCAACTACTACTTTAATCGAAACTAAGTACATCAAAAAATTAAATATTTTTGAACGGATAATTTAGTTATGACGATTAATTACTTGTATCTGAGAGTTTTCTTTAATAAATAAATGTGAAATTAATAAAAATATGTGATAATGAAGGAACATGAGAAATAAAACAAATAGTTGTAATATGGGCCTCCAATTGCACAGAAGTTTCATTTTTCACGTACTTGTAGACGTTGCGGATCATTACTTTTTCAGTAACAATTAATGCTTTTCGTGAACGTTTTTTTTTACAAGAATATGTCCGCGTCTTTTTGTGATGTACTTACTAGGCTGAGGATCCATTTTGAAAAAAGAGATACTCAAAATTCACAAAACGTAATACAATAACAAAACAAACACAACGTAAATAAACTTTAACAAAAACCCAACAAAATAACAAAATATCGCAATTAAACAAGATATTCGTGCAGTCAGACTGGGAGAATGAAGCCGAATGACAAGATAAACAAAATAGCGGTTTATTATAAATTTTGTTTTTAATAGTTATAAATAACAATATATAAAAAACAAAAATATTAACTTTTAATAAAATAAAGCAGTTGTTATTAATTAATAAATGCTTATTATTAATTATTATGTATTTAATGCAATTAAAATCAATCATTTATTCTTTAATTGGCACACCGACATGATATAATTATAATTACATAAACATAAAATCGCGATTGTTTTTCGATTGTTGTGTTCATCACTATTAAGTTACATGTGGTATCATTATTTCATAAAATGACAGTAGCTAATGTCAAATGTGGAATCGAATTAAAATTCCGGGTATAGGTTATTCCTTGGATAGAGTTATTCTATGTTTATTAATAAGGGGGCTAGTGATATAATCACTATATCTCTCAGGTTTTCAGATATATTAACATTACTTTGACCGCTTAGACTATTCTTTGTCTATGTTTTACGTTAACAGTTTAGTCCACATATGATCTTAATGATCAGAAATTTAAATATGATTAAAGGATGTCACACACTATACAGACGAGGTAAGATATCTGTATCTGAGCGCATGTCTGTCAATATTGTTCTCTAAACTAAACTCAAAGAGCACCACCGGCTAAGAATATAACTTATATTCTACCGTCAAGTATCTATATCAATATCTGTACTAACATATATTGAATGATGGTTTTATACGCAGATAAAATCTTATCGTATCTGATTAGTGTGTGGCAGCCTTTAGCATTGATCAGTGAAGCTGCTTCGATTAGTTCATTTCGTAGTCATTCTTTCTCTTTCTAAAACAACTAAGCGTCGCAGTCGTTCGCAAGTCAATACGTTGTACGTATGTACACAACGTACAAAGTAATATTAGAAACAAACCTTACAGCTGTGTAAATTTACAACTATCTATTACGCTATAATTAATATTATGACTAGTATATCTTATGCCTAATGGTTTAATGCTTCCTCACAGAAACACAGATTTTTAAGTGATATTCTAGAACTTTTAGTCATGTTTGAGTGTTCTTTACAAGGACACTACTTTAACGGACCAATTCCCGTGTAATATGTCCAGAGGACTGAGGAATTAAGGAACTAAAATATCGCGATTAACATAGGTACAAATGCCGCTCAGCGCCGGATCGAGGTGTTGGCTTAGATCGGCTGTAGCCCCGGGTCCCGTAAGACTTAAAGGCCTAAGATCCTTTTTGTATCCATAAAAGGGACCCCTTTTCAACTCCAAAGTTCCGGGGCCCGCCAGAGCTTAATCCGGCACTGATGCCGCTATATAGTCCGTTATAATAGTCTTATTGTAGGATGAGTGGCAAACATGTAAAATGTACTCTTACAAACTAGACTAACGTGACAACTACGTGATCAAAAAATATGACATGGATAATGGATTTGACTGAATGACTAAAAATTCAAAAACGGGTTCTAACGCGGTCCCTAAAACAAATAAATTTCTTTATTTCCTCGTTTTATGAAATTTCGATCATTATTTGGTGATGTCATATTTATCAGGTGAGATATCCAATCTAATGCCTACATATTGCAAAAAGGTAGATGCGATGAAGGTAACTGAATCTGTAGTACAAGTTTCTGGCGCTCTGTGCCGCCTTAGGGGACTGATTAGCCGTCCATGTACCCCAATGATGAGTACCCATCTTACCACGCACATTGATTTTGGTGTGCATTCGGCACTATCGTGTCTCGCGGGATACACGCCACTGGACTCCATTCACAATGCGCGTAAGTGCGTTTCCTCGGTGCACCAAACAAGAAACAAAATATAAACCACAACGCCGGTGTTGTGTCTTTTCACTGATCATGATGGTATTTCCCGGTCGTGCCTAACTGCTTCGGCCTTTACATCGATGACCGCATAGACATATAATTCACTGAGATCACTCGCTTATCGTGGTAATAACAACCAAACCCATATCTACGATATGCATTAAAAGCCGGTAGTGGACGGTAGAAGGTTGATGATGATGACATTAAAAACATTATTACATTAACAAATAATATTTTAGTAGAACTACTGATATCAATGTCTACCCGCAAACGTGCTCGGCAAAGGAGACGTTTCATTTCAGGCCCAAATGACGTGCGCATATCTGAAATATCTATTTTGCACGAACAATGACAGATGACAGACGTCAAAGACGTGTCATTTACTTCATAAAATATTATAGTTCACCAGAATGAGATTATTTTATTCCAAATAAAAAGTTAATTGGTTTTTTATGTATGAAACATACATACATGGCACTCTTAACTGTACATCGAGTGGAGATAGTGGTACCACAGAAATAAGTTGCACCGATGTACCTGCGCAGTAGCCATTTTTTTGAAAGCCGCGAAATATTTCAGTCAATAAATAGGCACAGGAAATTCTTTATTCGCCAGTGATAAAACGAGAGCTGGCAGTATTGGCATTCGCCAGTTGCTTAGCCCATTGTCTGCTGTCATTCATGCAAACGTCAAAAGTCGTGCAGTACAAATATCGCGAGCAAGATAGCATGAGCTCACGTTTTGTTATATTTTAAGCCTTATGAGTTGTGGAATAAGGATTTAATTGAATGGGCGTTATAAATCGGATTAGATCGACTTATGTTGCGCTCTTGACGTACAATGATGAAAGCCGATGTGACCCATTTTTGTGGTACTACTATGCCATACTGAGATGAAACGCCTCCTTTACAATTTACCGAGAAAACTATACAAACGCCTTATTCTTCAGCAGATACAGATTCCCATACACGACGTGACCGCTGGTCAGCCATGGCACATAGATCGCCCTGAAGATTCTATAAGACTTGGGGGCGTCGAGTATGGGCTGTGACGTCACCACCTCCCACTTATCGGTCTGCGTGTGGTAAAGCGGCTCGAGTGCGGATGGGGTGCCGAGGTCCGAGTCGACCAGGTACTGGCACTGCGAAGGTCGGAGGAATGTGCTGTAGTCGGCTTGGTTCTGGTCGTTGAAGTACGGGTGTATTATGCGGGTAGCTGGAAAAGAAAATTTCGTTACAAACATTTTCTTACCTAACTGTTTTACTCGTAAAGTAAGTACTATAGGTAACTACTTCTACGGGTTTTAACACGAAAATTAAATATTAAAGGTAATAAATATTAAAGGTAATTAATATTAAAGGTACTAGGGAAAATCTTTGCTCGACTTTTCTGGTCACACCAGCCGTGGTCACGAGCCTAATGACTACTGAGTAAGAAACGCGAGTCTCAAACGAGTATTTTCTTACCGGGTTTTCATTTTTTTTTTTTAATATAGTATAGGGGAGCAAACGAGCAGTCGGATCCATTTTCATGACTACCGACATCCACGTGGAGGCTATACATATGCGCTGCCCTCCTTTATCCTCACACCTCCATGGACCATCGGCTACTTACACACCCCACGAAACGCGACAGTACATCTGTCACTTTACACAGGTCTCGTGTAAGCGAGAGGTACCTCCTCGGACGTGTCGGCGGGCACTACCTACCTCTTACAAAGTGATAGTACTTTCAGTGAATGCAGATATTCACATTCAAAGTAGATGTCCCTACATGAACACTACTTATACCCATAAGTACACAGATGCGTTTCTTCTCTTTTACGCCATTGTCACGATGGTCACCATGGGGTTCATGATTTATGGGGGCCCCAGGATTGTTCGTGTACATTGGCATCAGATGATTGATGCCAATACCAATACCCAATCCCCGCTCCTATAGACATGTGGGAGTGTTTGGGTTCTCTGAACCCTTCGGGGATCTGCTAGATCTGCTATCACCATGTTTGCGCAGCTAGATTCATACACAGCAGCTGCTTTTGTAGCATCCATTATTGCTTAAATAAAGTTGCTCATTTCGAAATAGAACTGTTTCGGCTGTACTGTTAGATGTGCTGTCGCGCTTCGCTTAGATGTGGTGTGCATGAAGTGTACCGGCTGGTAATTCAGGTAGAAGTGTAAAAGCGAGCGCATCTGTACCTCCTCTGTGCGGATTTCTGTGGGCGGCGGTGGTTATGGAAATAGCAAAACAGCTCGTTTGCTATGCTATGCTACTTTTACGCAGCCGAATGCTTTTACGCATGCAACCCAGGAGCTCCAATGGCTCAACGGGGTACAGTGTCGGACTCAAAGTTTGAGTGCCCCTGCCGACCAAACCCCTGAGGGTGCATTCAGCCGCTTTGAGTGGAGGGTCCCAGATCTGCAGGCTACAGGATCCATGCTATGCTACTTAGGCTATACTATTAAAAAATCACCGTTGGGTCCGGGGTCGTACGGAGCCGGCATCTGCCCCTGGAAGTCGCTCCGCACGAACCGCATCGGCTGCTCGAGGTGGAAGTGCGACGGCGAGCGGTGCCACTCCTTGCCGAAGCAGACCGGGCCGGCGCCGCGCGCGGACTTCAGCAGGTACATCGGCGCGCTGTAGTGGTGGTGCAGCGCCAGACCGCGGGACAGGCCTGGGGAACACATCGTATCATCACAACCATGCATGCATGCAGTGTGGCACTACGTCTTACAGCCTATCTAGATCAAGCGTTTTAAGGAGACCGCACACACGATACTTTTAGGTGCGGTGACTGGCAATTTATTCACTTTTTAGAAGCTGAATGCAGCGACTGGACGCGGGGAGCGCAAACTTGAAAACGCGGCGATTTGGTCGCTAATGTATGCCAAATCGCGTCTAATCTGCATCGACGCAGTCGCATGACTACTGCGACCGATCGGAGAGTCGCTAAGTCGTGATGCAGCAAAATCACAGATCGCTGCGTCTATAAGTATCGTGTGTGATGTCGGCCTAACGCACGAGTCGACTTGCGCGTAGTTCAAGACCCAACAACGGTGGCCGGGTATCTCACGCCGACAGCTCGCGCGTCGCACGCTCATCTGAACGCGACACGTCAGCTCTAGTATCTCGGCAACACTTAAGATTACGTAGTACTATACATGCATGCATATAGCCGAATTGAGCACGACCGGAGAAGTACCCCTCGCTTACACGCAGCCGATGGCTCCTACTTTTACTAGGAGAGAAATTGGAATTTCTCCCTACTTCCCCTATTTTCTCTTGATTCGTTGCGGGTCCCAAGACAGTTTCAGCTTTTTCCTCGGGCTCCTTTACTTCATAATATCAACTTCCCTCTGCTTCATAACATGATGACGCTATTTAGATAGAATATAGGGATATAGCAGCTAAAGAAGTTTTTACTACAATAAAACACCACAAGAGGAACTCACTAATAGTGGCGGCGACAGCGATGGTGATGTAAACCAGTGACAGAGTGTGATAGAGGTAGTGTTTTCCCTCTCGCTCGCGCCATCCCACTAGGTCTTTGCCGATGCCGAATATCAGCTTCTGAACGCAGTCCAGTCCCGCAGCTCCCGCTAGGACGACCGCGCTATATACGGGGTACAGGAACCTGTAACAACAGTCATCATTGCGTTGCAATTCGGGTTGGCGCATCCGATGAAATATATTGCTAACATGATACCTATGTCAAGGTCAAATACAGGAATATAATCACACTCCCCGTAGTAAGTAGTGGAGCCATACCACTACTTTGTCTCTTCCTTCGAATTAATGAAAGGACGAAACCTAACTATTAAAAGCACAGTGGCGCCCTCACCACTCTTACTTGCAGCATGAACACGAGTAGCCTCAGCGGCCGTGGCATGAAGTCGATCCAGTAGGGCGCGCGTATTCGTGAGCGGTGATAGGCCGGCGCACATACTCAGCCCTATATGGAAGTTCAGGGCTAGCACCTAGAAGTAACAGCTCAGTAGCACAGTGGCGCCCTCACTGCTCCTCCTTGTGCGGCTGCAGCATGAACACTAGTAGCCACAGCATGGCATGGCAGGCATGAAGCTGAGCCTGTATGGCGCGCGCAGAATCACGAGCGGTGAAAGCAACCCTACTGGAAAGATCAAGGCTAACACCTAGAAGTAATAACTCAGTAGCACAGTGGCGCCCTCACCGCTCCTCCTTGTGCGGCTGCAGCATGAACACGAGCAGCCACAGAGCCAGCGGCATGAAACTCAACCAGTAGGGCGCGCAGAAGGGCGCGCGCAGGTTCGTGAGCGGCGCCAGGCCGCGGCAAGCGCCCAGCACTATGGGGAAGTTCAAGGCTAGCACCTGTTTACAAATACAAATGTTCAAATGAGGACCTAGACGCTGCATATCCCCACTAATATTATAAATGTGAAGATAATTTTGTTTGTTACGCTTGCACGTTAAAACTACTCAACCGATCATCATGACAGTTATACACTTTATTCTTAGAGGTATTAAAAAGGACATAGGATATTTAAAAAAAAACAAAAGCTAGTTAAATATGCATCTACATACATGTTATGCTCAATTGGGCTGGCACAACCGAGGAGGAATATATCGATAGCATAATGCTGCAAAGTGCCGGCTACCCAATGGCTCATTGGAAGAGAGGAGTAAAGAGGGCAACTCGTTCGCATAATAATAATACGGATGTTTATATACGTGGGTAGTCTTGAAAGAGTTCTGTCTGCCTATTTGCCAACTATAAATAAGAATATTGCGGCTGAATGTATCCCACGGGCTCCCGATGATCATATCAAATGGTCATAACCACTCGTGACCATCTGATATGATCGCCGAGAGCCGCTGTCGATCTTAGCGAGACAGGAGTAGCGGCAGCAATGAGTCAAGCTCGAATTCAATATGCGCCTCGTGGATTAATCAAATAAAATAAAAACTCGAAATGTGTCCCGTAGTAATTTTATCTCAGTTAACATATTATGTCCCCCTAATCAATATGAATGTGTGATTATGAGGAATTATTCATATTTAAATGACTATCACAACACTTTTATTCGGATGTACCCCTCTCATCTGTGGGAGAACAGGGTCTTGGTTCCTCTTTCGACTCTAAATCTAGTCTTGACGCCCTTTAGGCACTCTTGGCTGTAAGATGACTTTCCGATAGCATTCCAGACACTCCGAAAAAGAAAAAACACACCCAAGGTGCACTTACCCATACAAAATTAAAATTTAATAATCCATTTATAAAGTAGTAACTCCACGGCTCCACTCCATACAGATCTGGACCATGTTCAGTGAAGATGTTGTATGCCACTATATTCCACGGTGTCACCACGAACCGGCCATAGTGCCATGTATCGACAAGCACAGTTGGAACAAGGAAGACAATGAGGGCTATGGTGGACCATTTGAAGAATTCATAAAATTGCCTCTTCAATACGAGCATGTCAAGTGCTATCGGAAATCCCAGGAGGGCTGTGAAGGGCCAACCTGGAAAATAAAATAAAATTATATAATGTAATAACAGAGGAGAGGATTTAAGAAATGAAATGAAATGATTATTCAATATCAAATTATTTACTTTTTGAACATCAATTAAAATGCTGAGACTTAGATCTATGACAATGACATAGATCAAAGTCTAAAGAACGAATGATCAAATCTAAGTATCATAAATCTTAAAAAAGATTATACAATTCTTTAGTATGTAGACATCCTCAGACATGCGACAGAGTTCATAATATCACACTGAATATTTCACACTTCCATAAATAACTGCGAATATAAAAACAATACAAACTATTTTTTATTGATTTTGACTAACCGGAATTAATAATTACAGACTTATCAGAGAATATGCTGATCCATTGGCTAAATGGTTGGCCCAGACCATCCGGAAATTCAGAATGCAATGTTTGTTTATAGTATAAGGGGATCCATCCTTCCTCCACCTCCCTTCATAGTCGTCCGTCTAGATACACACCGCACGAAACGCGACAGCACAGCTGCTGTCACTTTATGCCAGTTTTATGTAAGCGAGATTTACTTTTCCAGCAGTGCCAGCCCCATTCAACTACATGCATGCATGCAGTGTGGCACTGCCTATAAATGTGATAACGAAGCTTCACATCAATATTATTTGACTTGCTTTATATGGATTCACAAATGTGCTCTAAATGTTTGTCACCTCATGAAACAAATAAAATATGCTGTTCATAACAGTTAGAAAAATGAACTTACTCAAAATGGTGGTAGCAGCAATGAACATGATGGCGCCCGGATAACGTCGTCGCCACCAGCAAGCGAATGCTGCGGTAACTAAGATAGAGCTCCACGATGATGGCAGCATAGCAGTGCTGGCAGCAAAAACCCCCGCAGCAGGCACCATCAGACCGAGCCACACTCTTCCCACATGCACACCAAACTCGTAGCAAACTGCCCTGAAAATATACAAACTCTTGAAAATCATTTTGGAATTTACTTCTCTAGCATTTCACATCTGTCATGTATACATACCCACAATCTTAGTATTTCATATACTCAAATAAAGTCAGGTCTGGGTTAAAGTATAGGTACAATTAGTTTAATGTAGTCCCCAATACTGGTGCTTTCATACTAGTAGCCTTTGAAAATTGACATAACATGGAAATAATAGGAATATGATACTTTAGGATACGTAAGTTGTTGAAACTGGAAGGAATGGCAAACTTACGCAAAAAAATATCTACACAATTGTATCTGTTTCATAAAATTATGTAGCAAAGAGTGCATATGAAATCAGCAAACCACATGGCAAGAATGTGTAGAAAAAATTAAACAGAAACATGCATAGGAAAATATATAAGATAGCACAAGTGTTCATATAAGAAGGATTTAAACACAACAAAAGGGAAGTATTCTTAATTGTCACAGCACACTTAAGCAAATAACAGTAAATTGAATGCTTCCTTAAACTCACTATATTAAACAGTTCTTCTGGTTGTAAGGCTTTTTAGAATTAACTTTGAAAATGATTATAATAATTCATAATTTATTTTTAATATGCACCTTACTATGTTACTCCTACAATATAATAGCACCATTAATAATCTATATTTAAACAATAACAATATCTATTTTTCTTCAGCAACGAAATTATTTTAACAGTATTTTCAATGGTTGATTATATTTATTAATTATTTTATTAAATTCTTTGATTATTTTTCTCTTATGAAAATTCATGAAATCACTTATATAAATTAATAAATTCCTTGATTGAATGTTTAAGTTATTTCAAACCTTTCCTATCATAGTTTTAAGTATCCCAATATTACTAACAAATTATAAGGATCTGGTCTGAAATAAACAATTATTTACTATTATTATTTACATAAATAGTGGATTTTATACAGATATCTTATTTATTCAAGTGATAATTTGATTAGTGATATGCCTGCTTATAAGTCAATCAGATCATACCTAACAATTACATGACAAAGAATAAGTTATATACTCACTTATAAAACATCAGTTCAGCAAATGAGGTCAACACCGCAAGGATGACTCGGAGGCTATAAAATACAGAAACAGGACTCATAACCAGTGACAATATTTTAGCTGGAATGGCAAACAACCACAATGGAAAGTATGATCTTAATGCATATTCAGGACTATACTCCCAAGTTTGTAATCCTTTTCCGTAAACTGAAAAAGAGAATTAAATATTTTTGATAAATTCTTCAATGGTTAAATTTCTAATTGCAATGTGTGGACAATGTCAAATTTAAATGTAATAGGAAATT
>LUGF01047328.1:324241-336624 GCA_001625245.1 Calycopis cecrops
AAGGGGGAGGGGGGGGTCAAAAAATCAAGAAATTAGTGTGACATACTTTATGGATGGCCCCTTATGATACAATTTTAGGCACATCCCTTTTAGTAGATTGTGCTGTTATAAAAAATGAGCAAATAATACGATGTGATACAGCAATCAAGCATATTTTATTCCTAAGGATTCACATTTCAATCTCCAGTCAAGCATTCAACAAATCAGATACACACAATTTTTATTCTTCAACATCTATATACATAACCTTTATTAACACTAACAACAGAGTTCACAATTTCATAGTTTTTCTCAGGACAGATTATAAACTAACACAAAATAATGCATTAAATAGTGAATTATTTGTACAGTTCACAATTTTCTGACGGTTTACAATCTCCCGAGTTATTTTGTAAGCTAACGGTTTTTACAATCTTACTGTGACATTATACACACACAAGTTCAACCAGGTCCCTATTCGGGTAGATAAAGTGATCCAAGTGCAAGTCAACAACAACACAACACAACAAAAGCTAGCTGTTGTTTTTCCATTATAATAAAAATAAAAAACCAAATAATTTAGGTGTATGAAATGGAGAAGAAGAGAATAACTATGAAATCATGAAAGAATCTAAGAAACTATGAAAAATAAATAGATTTCTCTAGCAAAAAAACTTTATGTAAAACAAATTGTAATAAACTATTACCTAGGTAATGCAGAGGTTCCCAATAATTGTATGTTTCATCACAATCAGCGATGTGATTCCAAAAAGCTGAGGCCAAACGTGCGGTCAAAATCAAACTCAAAGCCATAGCCCCACCGGGATAAGCTATGCTTTTTAGATCTGTTGGAGCACTTACATACAGATAATCCCTGGAATTTCACAATTATATATTAGCGAAGAATAAACCTAATAATAATGCAAATTAATAAATGAGTTTATCATGCTGTAAGATGTACTTAAATTAATATTTAACAAAAAAATATTTTTTTAATTACCTTAGAGGTTATGCAGATAAACTATGGACAAAATAATATTAAGAAGCAGTGTTTTAAATTATAAATAAGCTGAGTTTCTTGCAAAATACACAACAATCATAATGGTTAGTCAGTATTTACCCTTCACTGGCTTTTCTCCCTCGTTTCCCTTTGATACTACCAGATCTTTTAGCTCCATTCTTATTAAGAATACTTCTTTGCCGTGCGGTTAACGGCATTTTATCATAACAATATTGTTTATTTATTTTAAAAGCACATAAAGAAATAAAACCTAAATTTTACATTAAACTAGTACACGTAAAAAATCCATTATTTCATAAAAATTGTCAAAAATTAGACAAATGACATTGACAAATGATCTGTATGGTTTTTTTTCTTAAATGATGTTTCTCATGACCAATAACTTCGGCCTCTTAATGCCTGACGCAAATGGGATTGCCTCCAGTATAGGAAATAAGTTTCGAGATTGCCACGCTAACTAGTGGCTGAATGTGAAGTGTGAACTGAATGCTAGCAAATTTTCATTTCTACGTATGATCAACATATGTCAACTTGTCATTGTCATTGTCTTTTGCTTAGTGTTTTGCTAGCACTTGATTCCTAAAATGTTCACTAGGGCGGCGAAAGTGCTGCCGTTTCTTGCACGTTCTCTATTGTGGGCCATGTTCTGCGGTAATAGTGACTTTAGAATATAATTAACTTCCCAAGGTATTGAAGTGTCAATGGTCACAACTCACACGTTCAGAACAAGGCAAATAAGGTTCTAAAGTTGAAGGCGTGTTTAGGAGTATACAGTGCTATTCGGCCACCAAGAAAGGCTATCTTCAGGCAGTGACCGGTCCGAGATGGATATTGACGTTCATTGAAAAAGGCCTATCTCCAGCAATGGACAGATAAAGGCTGATAATGATTGGAGGGCAAATGACTAATAGCCATTATGTAACCTAACAAGAAATTGGGTTACTGAGTGGCAAATGATCTTCAAAAACCACAGGCATCTTTTGAAAGTAAAATATCTATACGCGCGCTTGATTTGGGGAGTAAGCTGGTTAGAGCGTTACAAAAATCACACATCAGGCGAGGCCTATGGAAGTTGACATTCAAATTCGAACAATTTTTTTTTTGCATTTAACAAATAAATATCAAATAACATGTTGTCATTGTAACTACGGTACCTAATTTGTGTAATAAATCAATAATTAAGTTTTACATCAGTTGTGTGGTCTAAAGCACACACTTTTTTTTATAGTATAATACCAATCAACATCATTACTTTAGCTATCTTTCGATAACTCAAATCAAAGTCCCTTAGGGTCAACTCACATCAAAAGCGCGGCGAAGGGCAGCGAAGCGGAGCGCAATTTATGTGTCATATGAATTTCAACTTTATAATAATAATTACTTTAATAAGTACTTATTATCGCATGAGAAACTCGAACGAGACGCGCGGATTCCCGCGACTGCTCGAGAAGTCGCTGGAATGCTCCAGAAGTCGCGAGAATTCGATAATAAGTACTAGTAATGAAAATAAAGTTGAAATTCAAATGACACATGCGCTCCACTTCGCTGCCCTTCGCCGCGCTTTTGGTGTGATTTGACCCTTAAACATCCTTCGTTTTGGGTGCGACTCTTGAAATTGTGTCCCAAAACTTTGAGCTATCAGGCATTATAATATAATATAACGAGGATTATTGTAAATCGTAATTCGTGCCTGAAGCGTATTTAGCATTTCGTTGACGATCATTATGGTAAAATACTAAAAAGTGCATAAAAGTCAGAGGCAGCATTTTAGATATTCACTGTTATAACAAAAATATTCCTTCTTATTGAGAATGACTACAAAATAAAAAATCACTTTAAATCTTGTTGTCTTGTACTTTTTGTATTAGCATAATATATTATGCAGAAGTGCTCAAAATAATGTATGAACCAAAGATATGTTATTTATATTCATCTACATTACTTGTGCGCAATAACTTAAGACCTAGTTAGAATGTGTTGTTGCTTCCGCACCTGCAGGGAGGTGCGAAGGCATTGCCCTTTTCTAACCAGGTTCCAAGTTATCACACATGAGAAATACGTTTTTTGTCTTAGACCTAAGACAATAAATTTTATAATATTTAGTTGGTTCATTCCTTCTAGTACACTTTGTATATTCTCGACTGAAATAAAAATGTCAATAACATTTAATAATTTATTAAACATAAGCTCCTAATTTACAGAGTCATTTGTGAGATAAAATAATACCTACACAGATATGATAAAAGTACATCATAGACATAAAAATACACCTATACAACGACCAGATATATTGTTTTAAAAAGTACAGATTTACTTAACATAAATAAAAACTATTACATCAGTAATTTACTTTCTTCTACGGGTTCGAACCACTGTCCATCCAGGTTCAACGTCTTCATCCATTGGTTCAGGCTCATTGCTTTGGTTAGAAGAAGATGGTTCTACATCCTGAGTATTGTCGCCATTAGCATCCTCATCATCACTGCCACTGCTTGTAGTATCATCATCTGGATTTCCATGACACTAAAATCCAATAATTATAATATAGTTAATATAATAATATAAGTTCCCTTAAGAATTGGATGTTTTGATGCTTGTCTATGCACAGCTGATCAAACACTCTATTTAACAAAGTTTATTAAGATTAAGGTAAGGTCGATAATACTAAAACATAAAAGATTAACACAATACTTCCACGGATAGCATTCTCATATAAGAAATAATAAGCCTAAATTTGTATTTCGAATAATATTGTTATTCCTCTTTAGGGTTCTGTAGCCAAAGGGCAAAAAACGGAACCCCTATGGAATCATCATGTCTGTGTCTGTCTGTCTGTCTGTCCGTCCGTTCTTATATCACAGCCATTTTTTTCCAAAAATAGTTTGGTTTCATAGTTGAAACTTTGAAGGTTGATGTTTTCTGTGAACCTCTATTCGAATTGTGGATAAAAATAAATAAATTAAAAAGTATGGTGAGGCACTCCATACATAGAACTGAACCTAAAAATATTTTTTTTCATCGAACCTGTATGTGAGTGTCTATGAATAGGTATACAAAAATGACATTAAGGTTATTAAAACCATTTTTCGTCAAAATCAATTGTTTGAGACGCTGCTAAATTGAAAAAATAAGTGTCCCCCAGTGTGTGTTTTCATTGAGATCTACAGCATGTAACATCAACAAAAATGTTTGGTTTGTCTCTCAAACAAGCAAGAGTTGATATTATGGTATTAGTTTTTGAGAAATAATACAGTTTCAAAAAACGCAAATACAACTTTGTCGCTCATATAAATGCTATGAAAAACGAAGTCATTATATTTTTTGTTAAAAAAGTGGACAAATTGGTATGGAACCCTCGGTGTGCAGACTCGCACTTGGCTGCTTTTATTATCATAGTTATAAGTAAAATGGGGTTTAAAAGTTAAAATTGAATAGACTCTAACTTAAAGTGAAGTTATTGAATTGAAAATAAAAGTGTGTGTTCTTTCTTGGAAAGTTGCTGCACGATGACAGTATTCCATGTTAAGGCAAATCAGTGATAATTATAAATTAGAAGGAAACTAAACTCGTTTTATTGATCAAGACACAAGATGGCTTTTGGTGTTCCCCTTTTACATTTATTTAATTTAAGATAATCAGTAATATGCTCTATAAAAAGATCATCTATTTTATTTTATCCATTACCATTTGAGATATAAAGCATTACGACAGACAGACACACCAATACACAGCATTAGTATGGTTCTAATAATGTTGCCTTTTAGTAATCGTCAGTCAGTAAAGTGCCTGTCCAATTTTGTAGCAGTCAACTATGACACTATCCAAGTTTTAAATAATGCAAAATGTTTTCATACTTAAAAATAATAGTCTGCTTCTTTAGTAACAAAAGCAAAAAAAAAATGAATAGCTTACTTGTGGCGGTATTGCTTCATGTATAGGTACACTGAGCCATTTTTGACATTTTGGCAGTTGGTCAATCCTGTTTCTTAGCTCTTCATGTCTTCCTTCTTTTAGAAGACTCAGGAAAAAAACCAGAAGTGATGCAACTTCTGAAATAATAAAAAACAATGCTTTTTAACTTCTTGAATGCAAGAAGAATGCAAAGAAAGCAAAAAACTTTGAAAGTTTTATTAAAAGTAAATACTTTTAAAACAACATTAAATTACATCATAATATTATTTATAACAAGTCAGTAAAACATTTCTTAAATATTAACCTTTTGGTGAGTTATCATGGCAAACAGTTTCAAATTCCTCATCCATTAAATCTTCTAATAATTCGGTCACATCATCAACATCTGCTACATTTTCTACACAGTATCTTGCTACGTATACTGACATTAACTGTGCAGTCTGAAAATAAACTATAATATTGGACAATGGTTTGTTATAGGTCATAAATCTGTTTGGGTACGTGTATGAAGCATACAGCTTGCAGCAATGTCTGTTAACATATGTTTTGTAATTACTATTAACGAGAAATATAAGGCTCTTTAGCTTTATCGAAAACTGCGTTTACAATCAATACATATATCATGAATCGGTAGATTTATTGTATACCTTTTCTCCACCAGGAGCACCCATTCCATGTTCGACAGCAAGTTGTAATGCTGTCCAGTTGTTAAGGACCAAATCCACTACTGGTTTGAAATCGTCGTATAACATTTTGTACTCATTAAAATTATGTTTTATTTTAAAACATGCGTATTGATTAACTAGTCACTCGAGATTTATATACATAACCTAAAAGTTTATAAATCTACAGACAGCAGAAATCATTAGGAAATTCAATGACATTTGACATAAGTACTTTTTAATATGATAAAGCAACAAGAAAAAACTCAAATACTGGTAATATTGCCCGGCCTCCTAGTTCGACTTCCTCTATCTTTCAGCGAGAGGAGACGTATCATTTTTATCCTGCGTGATATACGCATATAGTCAATATTTTAAATATACATAAAAAATGCAATTTTAAGTTTTTGACCCACATACAAAATACTACTATTACATTAAAAATACTAAGACATTGTTATTAGTTCAATTGTAAAAATAAACAATCTTTATGTTGTCGTAATAAGAATTAATATTGTATGGATATGGACAGATAGCAAACATCAAATAAATTAATTGTTATTTGGTATTACTAATAAATGCTATCTTAATCATATAGGAAGAAAAAGACCAATAAAATTCGCAAATAATAAGTCACACCAGCACACCTAAATATGACTTTAAAAGTTACTGCGTTTAAAGGGCGTGTACGTGCATTAAATTAGTTTTTTTCTCGAGTTACTAATTTTTTAAATATAAGACTGATTTGTTTGGTTTGAGATGCTGATAATAAAAATCGTTGGTGTGGCTCATTAATTCGATTAGTGGTGCCTCTCCATGACGACCTCGCAGTTGTGATCCACGGTGTAGGTACTCGATGGTGGTGGAGTGTGGACTCCGCCAGAAACGCGTAGTTCCCCTCCATAACTCTGCATATTCGATTCACGAAGCAAAAAATACACCTGGCAAGGCTCATGGTTTGACATTTGATCTGACACTTGACACTTGACAGTGGTAAACAAAATCATAGCGCGCCAGTTTGCGAAAAAGTTATCGTAAATCATTAAATTAAATTTAATATGTGCTTGCGTTTAGATACAAAATGATAATTATTTACATTGGGAGACCAAATATTTACTGACCACCATGACCGAGGACATAAATGTTATATTTATTATTCCTCCTGATTGTGAGAGTGAAAATGAATGTTCTGAAGAAATGCAACTTGCCTTTACGGTAAGTCGGGGACCTATTAGTAGACCTTTATATATGCTATGGACCTGGTGTTATGTACTGTTTGTTCATGTTTTCTCGTTTAATATATTCGAATTTTATGTACTTTTAGGCATGTGAACAGCATTCTGGTGGTGGAATAAACGTGAAATGGTGTCATCAATCTCAGTGGACGAAATTTGAAGGTTTGACTAAAAGAGATGTACTTGTGCTATCAGCGTTTGAAGGGGATTTTTTTAATAAGCTCAAAACTACCAAATGTTTGTAAGTATTACAATTAGATAATTAAATGTCCTAAACTTTGATGGCTGAAATTGATTGTGAAACGATTGGACAAAGCAACTTACTCCCAAGATACATCTTATTTACTTACAACTTACTCCCAAGATGATCCTCAATAAATTGTTAAATTCTTATGATTGCTCATTTACAAATATACTGTAAGTTTGTTATGGCATGTCTTAATGTCCTGTTTGCTCTTATCTTTAAGTTTGTATTACTGTATTTATATTCATTGTGGGCAAATAAAGAATATTTTCTTTCTTTCTTCATGTCATACAATTCGGAACTACATAATTCATTTGTTATAGGTTAGTGGGTCCAAGATGTTTATCCTGCTGTCTTACGGAGGGCTCGCCAATACCCTCGGGTCCAGAGCCCGTATTTACTGTGGCCATGAGAGGCTTAGTTGTTACTGCAAGTGGTTTAACAAAAGAACAAAAGGTATATACTCTAATAAATGATATCATTATCAGCAAAAATTCCACAACAATGTTAGAATGATATATGAATTAGTTGTATATACTTAATTACATTTGACAATGTGCTTGTGTGCAAAGTGCTTGATCTTCTCAAGAGAACAATATTTGATTTAATTTCAGGAAAATATGAATAGAAATGTGCACTGGATGGGTGGCTTATATAACACAGTACTTAGAGAAGACACAACACATCTTGTTTCCAACACCGTACTCTCCGATAAGTATATTGTATGTATTAACTTGTTAATTTAATTTTTTTATTGCCTATGCTGTCAAATATCTTGGTCTTTTAAAACGACATCTTTAAATTCAGGTGGTCCAGTTGTGTTCATTCAACTTATCCATGTATATACAGGGTTATTTTTTGTCACCGGCCTAATTTTAAAAAAAGGAAGTAGATAACATTCCAAGAGAGAGAGAGAGAGAGAGAGCAACACGCCTGCAAAGCCTTGAGTTGTGCAGATGTCTATGGGCGGTGGTAGTTATCTATCATCTTCTCTTTTGCCCCTTATCCTATAAAAAAAAGAGTGTTTTAAATTTTATCGTCTATTGTATCGTATCTAGTTTTTGTGTTTTGTTTTGATTCTTTCAATTCACTAAAACGACAAAGTGCTTTAAAAATATAGGTTACATATTTTCCCATATGCTACTAATCTTTCTGGGCTTGGAGCTGGGGTTTAAATAACCCCACATTGTATGCCAAAGGTTAACATTAGTCTCAGAGAGTATTAAAATTGTAGTTTATATAGTATATAGTTTAATGTCTAACTTTCAGAAAGCAGTTGAGAAGGGCATACCTGTGATGAACGAGATTTGGGTTGATGCTGTGTGGGAGGAGTCACTCCGTCTCAATGTAAATGGATCGTCAAGTGATTTTGACAGATATAAATTGAAACCATTTGCAAATCTACAGGTAAACCTTATATATCTTTAAAATGTTAATGTACAAACCCATTCCAGTTCTCTTTATAAACAGTCATTGCATCAAACTATTTGTTAAAACACACAAGTGTCTCACCTCCCCAGCTTCAAATAAAAGTATCAAGTAGTTGCAGATTGTGATATCGAGTTATACTTGTAAGAATGACAACCAATGGGTTAAAAATTATTAACTACTAGCTTCCGCCCGCAGCGACGCTCGCGTGGATTTCGGATTTCAAAAAAGTAGTTATTGTTCATATAAACGTTCCTCTGGAATCACTCTCATATAAAATAAAACCCATCAAAATCGGTTGCGTAGTTTTAAGATATAAGCATACAGACACACAGACGACCGAAAGTGACTTTGTTTTATACTATGTAATGACAATTGAATTCTAGAGTGTAGGACATATAGAGTAAGGTTTGGTCTATATTTGAATTCCTGAAAAACTGTTAAAAATATTTAATGATGTTGAAAATAATATATTTTATTGTTACAAAACAGTAATAAAATCTTTAGATGATTAATTAATGACAATAATTATGTTACAGATTACTACATCAGGTATAACTAAACAGCTGAAACAGAAAATAATGAAGCTGGTGAACGAGAATGGGGGAACATTCTCAGGGGCTTTTCAAAGTGAGACCACTGATGTAGTTGTGTTAACAAAGTAAGTGTTGTGATACAATTATTTAAAAAGTTTGATGTTTGTGTAAGAGGGTTTTTTTTTATAGCATAGGAGGCAAACGAGCAGTTAGGTCACCTGATGTTCTGTATGTTTGTGTAAGAGGTTTTTTTTTATAGCATAGGAGGCAAACAAGCAGTTAGGTCACCTGATGTAAAGTGAACACCAGCGCCCACAGACATCTGCAACACCAGAGGTCTAACAGATGCGTTGCCAACCTTTGAGGAAAGAATAAGCTCTTTTCTTGAAGATCCCTAGGTCGTATCGGTCCGGAAATACCGAGGGAGGCAGCTGATTCCATATTGAAATGGTGCGTGAAAGACGGTGAGGGTGAAAGAGATAAGATATGAACAAATGATTCGATCTGTATTTACTCGTAAACATATTTTAATTTTATGGAACATAACTAAATAACGTAATTTTTACAGAGCTAGTACAATTTTACAGTTATATTAATAAAACTAGCTTCCGTCCGCGTGGATTTCGGACTTCAAAAATGATTCCAAATTTTAACTTATTATTTTATTCTGATATGAAAGCTATATTACTGTAAAGTTTCATGAAAATCCGTTCAGTAGTTTTTGTGTGAAAGAGTAACAAACATTCTTACAAACTTTCGCATTCATAATATTAGTAGGATAAATAATTTATCACTAACGAGGCGGCAGTGCGGCCTTACTTACTTTTTGCGGCTCTTATTTACCAGTTATGGCGTTATGTCTTGAATTACTTTGGCCTATCAAAATGCCTGTGTGCAAATTACATAATATTAGTTTTTTGTCTTGAGATTCAAATCGGATCGAAGAACAAAAATTAAATAACAATTTACAAATGTTCCAGAGATGGTGTGGGTAGCGAGAAGTATAAAGCAGCGCTGGAGTATGGCAAGACTTGCGTCTTGCCCGAGTGGGTGGAGCAATCTGCGGCACGGGGCGTGGCTCTGCCGGCGGCGCGCTTCCGAGTGGCGGGCGCGTCTACGTCCTCGCCGCTGTCGGAGCACCGCGTACCGGACATGAGTAAATCTATGTTTGTTGCACGAGTGGGTGGAGCAATCTGCGGCGCTGGACGTGCCTCTGCCGGCGGCGCGCTTCCGAGTGGCGGGCGCGTGTAGGTCCTCGCCACTGTGGGAGCACCGCCTACCGGACATGCGTAAGTCTATGTTTGTAGCTCAGATGAGACCATGAAGTGGCTATGTAGCTATGTGCTACGAGATGTGTAAAGCGGCGCTGGAGTACGGCAAGACTTGCGTGTTGCCCGAGTGGGTGAAGCAATCTGCGAAGCGGGGCGTTGGTTGGTACGGATGGTGGCAAACCCGAATCATCAGCAATATCTACTGTAAGTTCTTAACTGCTATATTATCTTCTTTTAAGGAGCGACTTTAAATTTACCCAGCTGTCTCGAGGCCTTACATAAAAATTGTAATTAAAAATTCATTTTGGAATAAAAATGTAAATGTTGTTCTATGTAATCTGTATTTATTAAAAAAGTAAGAAGCATTACATAAAAAAATAATAATTTACATTGCTAGTAGGCTGTTAGGCAAAAAAATTTTTGAACTCGATGTAACTGTATTGCATCACGACAAACGCGACACGAAAAACTCGTTTTAATACTAAATTATCTGTGTAGGATGTGTGTGTGATGATATCTGTGTAGGACGGTTGTCACTTCTCACACTTATAGTCCTGCCGAATGGTAAATGGCTACTGTTCTATCTGTTACAGGTTTAAACTTCTCTCGTATAACAATGTTGAGGCCGCCTAGCAACTTCGTGGACGAGAGCAGATCTGTCGACGTGTCTACTATATCCGGCGGGAAGTTGAAGGTGTGTACATAATAGAGAGCAGCCGGTATGTTCATCAGTTGTCGAAGAGGGTGTGAAAATGTATATTTTAAACACAACAACACATTTTCGGCCGAGAGAACCTCTTTCATGATGCGGTCATAATATATTGGAATAAAAGAATTTTATTCTGGTTTAACTAGCAAAAGTAGTATTAGAAGGTGCTACTGGGCGCTTGCTTAACCCATCACCAGATGTCAGACATCCAAATGTATTCAAAATACCCAAAAAAAGATTCTTAGTCTTATTCATCGATACAGAGTATTGAAAGTACCCAAAAGAAAGAAAATATAATATATTTTGTATTACTAAAGTGAATGTGTTCAATTGACAGTTGACACAAGACTCTAAAAGGAGTATGGACTCGTCCATGGACAAGGAAACCGTGGAAGAGTTTGAGAAGTTGGACATGAGCGACATTAAGAAGGCTGGACCTATATTCGATGGATTCTGTGTAAGTGTGCATTGAGAACCAGCAACAGTAAGTGAGTGATTATTACATTTAACAAGTGTGTAGTGTTTGTACTGAATATGCAATAAGGATGAGTTGGTTCCTTTGTAGCTTAAGGTATGAAGGAACTGTTGATTCCATTACAGGAGTGTAGGAATGTGAAATAACCTAACTCAATGAGTGACTGTTGGTACACTCATTTGAAGTGTTGAAGCCTGAAGGGGATTTGAGAATGGTTTAGATTCACAAATCAGCCCGGCGGATGGCGCTCCAGTGATGCGAGTGAAACCGCGGGCCACAGTTACTAAATTACAAGTAAACTCGTACTCTAGATCTGGCTGACGGGGCTGGAGGGCGTGTGTCGCGAGCGCGCGGCGGCGTGCGTGTCGCGTGCTGGCGGCGTGCGCTACTCGGCGGCGCACGAGCGCGTCACGCATGTGGTGGCGAGCGGGCCCGCGTCCGCCGCCGCCGCGCGCCGAGCGCTGCCGCACGTGCCCGTGCTGCGCGCGCTGTGGCTGCTGCGGAGTGTGCGCGCTGCGCGAGTGCTGGATGAGAGCGAGGTGAGCAGAAAACAGTACTCAGCTATACTGTGTGTAAGTAGCCGGTGGCCCATGGAGGTGGGAGGAGAAAGTAGGGCAGCGCATCTGTACAACCTCTGCGGATGTCTATGGGCGTTGGTAGTCACTAAATTGCCTCCGACTGTTCGTTAGCCCCCTATACAATAAAAAAAAAAAACTCGGCATTGAGAGAAAAGAGGAGAGTAGATGGGGCCAGTGCAGTGGCGTGTTGAATAAGAGTCGGGCTTAGAGCGAGACGGATGGAAGGACGAAGGTGAGAGTTTCATGTAAGTGAAATGAGTGTCAGAGGACAGCGGTGTGCTGGATAAAAATGGCAGGCTTAGAGCGAGGGTTGGCGATGAGTGTATTGTGAGC
>LUGF01047328.1:339223-350645 GCA_001625245.1 Calycopis cecrops
GCGCGCGTGCTAGTGCCGCTCGACTGGCCCACCCCTGATGATAGCTGCGTCACTGTCTTCTGGATTGTGAGTTGTGATACAGAATATATCACGACGACGTCATCTCAGCGCCGATAACGTCATATACATTGTAATAACCGTGCTGATTTATTAAGGTTGATATACGAGTGATGAGGGTGGACGGATGAGGAGGAGCGGAGGTGGGCGGGGCAAGGGACGCGGCGCGCGTGCTCGTGCCGGTTGACTGGCCCGGCGCTGATGATAGCTGCGTCACTGTCTTCTAGATTGTAGTAAGAGGTGGGTGCCACGCTGCATGCATGCAGCCGAATTGGGCCGGCACGGCCGGGGAGGTTCCTCTCAATTACACGATACTAGCATAAAGTGACAGTTGTGCTGTCGCGTTTGTGCGTGCGGTGTGTGAGTAGCCGGTGGAGGAAAGAGGACAACATATCTGTATAACCTATAACCTAATGCGTAGGTACTAATAAGTATGCATATTATTTGACACATACTGATACAGTTTACTGCGTAACTTCTTAGAAAGACTGCCTGTCGCAACAAGAGCTGCTCCCCGTGGAGTACTACCACCGGCCGGTGAAGTTGCCGCAGTGGGAGGGGCCACCGCCCCTGGAGGGCGTGGTCGCGTGTCTCAGCACCTACTGCGGCATGGAGAGAGCGTTCCTGGACGAGCTGGCCAAGCTACTGGGAGCCGTGTGAGTTGAGTGTTTAGTTCTTTCAAATATTTTTAGTGATAGATACACGGCATGTATGCAGCCTAATTGGGCTGTCACGATCGGGTAGGTACCTCCCGCTTACACTATACCGGTGAAAAGTGACAGCTGTGTTGTCGCGTTTGCAGTGTCAGTAGCCAGTGATCCATGGAGGGGGAGGAAGATGGAGAGTAACGCATCTGTATATGCTCTATGTGGATGTGTATGGGCGTCGGTAGTCTTGGAAATGTTCCCGACTCTTCGTTTTCGCCCTTGTGTATTGTATCAAGATGCCGAATGGGAAGGACCGCCGCACATGGCCACGTAACAGTATTAGTTATCCTTTGTTTGACTTGACTGACCAATTTTAAATTGTCTGCAGTACGCAGCTGCGGTTCTGCCGCCGCAACACGGCGACGTCGCTCGCGTCCACTCACCTCGTGTGCCCGAGCGCGGTGGGGGACAAGTACGCGGGCGCGGTGAAGTGGGGGCTGCCGGCCGTGCGCGCCGCCTGGCTGTGCGACTGCGCCGCCGCTGGGCGCCGCCTCAGCGAGGAAGAGTACCTCGTGGGCGAGACGAGAGGTACCTCTTATCTATACATTTTATAAAATCGCAGAAAAGTTAAAACTGTACATTGAATATTTTTTAAATGAATACTTGGGGCGTGATCGACAATCATTATCGACGCAAAAAATATAGTTTTTAGAATTTTTGTCTGCTTGTCTGTTTGTCCGTATTCTTACTTACTATTTCTAATCCGTCTGTTTGTCCTGTTGTATGTCCGCGCTTAACTCAAAAAGTACCTACTGCATAGATTTACTTCAAATTTTGCTTGGCCGGGACAACATATATCACGCTATCATCTACGGGGGGATCTGTGAATCTTTCATTCGGAAGAACATCCATTTTTGAAGTTCTAAATCCACGTAGGCGGTAATCCAAGCTGCGGGCGGAAGCTATACGAAATACCTATACAACTACAGCTGAATGTCGAGCGACTTATTGAAGGGGAAAATTTTTATCTGGTATAGGACAGGGAAAAATATTATGATCTCGGAAATATGATGAAAATGCAAACTCGATAAACTTACTCGAGGATACGCGCTTCAAGTGTGTGCTACTAAATACAGACCGTTGTTACTTGGGCTATTAAGGTTACACTTCTTTGATACAGCACCATAAGTGTTATTATTACAGTTCCATCGCCTAAGCAAGTAGTAAACAGTACAGTATTAAAACAAGGAAGTATAACGACCGAGGAGGACGCGGGAGCAGAGAGAGACAAGGAGAACACAATGCGGCCGCCGGACCAACCCGCCGCCAAACCCGCGCAGAGTAGAGAGCAGACGCCAAAGGGGAGGATAGCTAGCGGTGAGTACATGGATAATAGCAGGGTAGAAGACTGAAGAGAAGATATTCAATTGTTAAGAATATCGACGCATCGTAGTAAAAAGCTACTCCACCTGGCTGCCACATAATAGTACAAAGTATAATCTTTTTTGGCAATTTTTCGTTGGTGAAGTCAGTCAGAAAAATGTCAGTGTCAGTCAGTGAATTTACGTTGTCTAGTAGCGAGGCAACGCGGCGCTGCGAGCGTGAATTGCGCCACGAAATACGGGTCACTGTTATTTGTTAGTTTCAAATTTCCCTTTCAATCTGCAGTTTTTCTGATGACCTATTGTTTTGTTATACAGGTTTTGTTTAAACACCGTACTCTCGGATATAAATGGCTATAAAAATAAATTAGCAAATTATAAAAAGTCTTGCAAATGTTGCTCTAAAAGACGCTAGCTATTTTTATCTCAGAGCTTGCTGGCGTATAATATAAATCCCTGTATACTTAGCACAGGTAGATGAGTAGTATTTGTAAGGTTATTGGAAATATTAAGTTGACCGATTCTTTGCCACCTTCATTTTGTGAGCCTCTCCTCCGCGGTCCTATGCAAAGTTTGATGACGCGCTTGTCGTGTCATTCGCCTCCCCGAAGGTTTCTTCATGACGCGCTAGGTGCGTCACTGGCAAGGAATCGTTTAACTCTATCTCTAAAAGGAGTGCTTCCACAATCTACGTATAATATAAATAGGCTAAGAAAATACTGAAATGTATTATTTATTTGTACTTTACATTGTTCTTGCTTATTTTATATAAAATCAGAGGACGGCGACATGTCGCCCGCGTCGCGCTACATCGCGATGGCGCGCCAGGGGCTGCTGGGCGCAGATTCACAGGAGACGCCCACGCGCCTAAAAGAATTAAAGGACGACGCCAGACAAGGTACGTAACACTTTAAAAAAAAAAGTGATGTGAAATACTAAAATTATGTCGTCCTAGCCAGACCTTTTGACAACGGCGGCTGTCTATACAAGGTTGATAACCACATATGTTATAAGTGCCTATAGATTATCCGAAACTATTAAAAAAGTTTACGATAAGACGTATTCGAAAATACTTTTTCAAACAAGTTAAATAGCGAAAAAACGTAAACATGCTTTGTGCCCGCTCGTACAGCGAACGGCAACATCACACGGGGTGAATTACTCCGGCCGGGCCATACTTGCTATCAGCTGACCTACAGCGTGTACGAAGTGAGAAAAAACTTTAAAAAATTCCTGTGGCTAAACTATTGCTGCGATTGATTTGATTTTTGTTGTGTAGCTTGGAGAACATATTATCATAGTGCACAAGTGTGCGTGCAGACACAAGTGCACTCATTTTCATATTCCGACAACCCGACACGACCAGTGAGAAATCAGGCGCAGGACCGACGGCCGCCACTTCGTGACTCCGGACTGTTATTAGAAATTGAAAAATCCCAATAACACATTTTGGTCCGACCCAGGACCAATCTGTGGTTGAACACACTTACCACTAGACACGAGGCACTCGATTCATCCATCTATCATATTGTGTAGATTACACAGCAGTACAGACAGCACTTTGTGCTTTCCTGCTTTTCTTTCCTGTGTTTGCGAGTTTCTGGTGACTCTTTGAAATAGAGCGGAGAATCCGACCCGGGATTCGTTTCCTATGGACTGCTTATTGTTTTTTATTCATATAGTTCATTATCATTTAATTAGTATTCATTTATTATATATATAAGGTATTAGTTTTTGAGTTCACTACAGAATTTTAATGAGGATTTTGGTAACGGACGTTTCCATGTGTGGCCAATTTTCATGTTATAGATTGCTAGCTGCGCCCCGCGGTTTCACTCGCGTAAATCCCACAGGAACATTTTTAAATGTGAGCCAAATTTCATGAAAATCGGTTCTGCAGTTTTTGCGTGAAGGAGTAACAAACAAACAAACAAACTTTCGCATTTATAATATTCGTAGGATGACGTCTGTCGGACGCTGCCGCGCCCATCGGTTGATGCAAAACAAGGTAGAATACACGTTTTATATCATAAGCGATTCAATTTGGCGCTCGAGAGCTTAGACATTTAAATATTAATGTAAGTTTGTTTGTTGGTTAATTTGTCTTTTTTGGACTTAGCAATGCTGGGACACAAAGCACTGGTGTGTTTAGCAAATATGCATTTGAACAAAAAACCCAGCAACGCGTTTGGGGCACAGTTCTATTCAACTATAATATGAAAATGGCCAGGGATTGTAACGATTTTTTAATTGTAACTAGTTATAGGTAACTGAAAAATGAATATAAAAATACTAGATATAAATAAATAAAATAAATAAAGGGGATTTATGTAAGATTACAGTTTCATTCGAGTAGCAAGTACGTCATGTCTATTGCTGAAAATAAGAAATGGATAACAAATTATTGCCAACATATAGATATTATCTTACGAAGTTCGTTTCCATATACAATTGTTGTAAAGCGTTGACACGCACACGACATCCGTAAGATCCAGAGCGCGTAGTGCCTTGCGCACATACAAAATCGCTTATGACTATTATCAAAAAGGTGGAATGAACTTTGTCCGATGGAACCTTTAGCATACCTAAAATGCCCCACTGTTTATAGGTGAAGGCGCGCTACGGACGCCTCCACTAGAGGACGCGCTATCAACACCCAACCTGATGGGGCTGAGCCCAACGACGCGGCGGCGGCTGCAGGCGGTGCGGCGGGGGGAGATGCCCTCGGACCCCATAAAAACACCCACAGACCCATGTGAGTGTGTAATTAGTCATTACAATATTGATTACTCGCAAGCCTTTTAATTTCATTATGTCAATTAGCTAATCCCTAACACTTACGACTTCTGTGAGTGCCTCTCCAACTATTGGAGGTTGGCTGACTGCCAACATTCACGTTCGGATTACTATCCCTTATTTCTTTTTTTTTTTTTAGATAGATCTACGCTAACGGCTGAAGGCCAATGCAGCTTCACCTGTATGAGAGGCGAGTTCCATGGGGTACTCGAGCCTCTGTATTTATGGTCGATGGGGGTGCAGACCCCCCCCTTCTTTCCCAGCTAATCTCGGAGGAGGCAAACCGGAATATTAAGATTAATAGGTTATGCTATTATTATCTTGGCCGAGGACAGCGGGTGTCCTCTCCCTATCTCTTACGGAGGGGAGCAGCTCACGCGCGGCAGCTAAAAAGTGGCCGACACGGGCCTTGAGCTATAAGAGCTCTATGAGCTATCATGACTGGGGGGCCTGGACCCCCCCTCCACCACTGGCGGGTGGTACGTCCTTATTTCTAGTGACGCGTAATAGCTCCGCAGCACTCGCTTCCACTCTCTGATGTTCCAAAGCCACGACTTTTTTCCGCGACCAACTTTTCTTTTTCCCACAACATTTACCATAATTATTAGGTGTAGAAGTTCATACTTCGGGTCTTGTAGCAGATGCCACAGATATGCAATTTTTCTCTTTTTGATGTAGTACATAAATGCTTCATATTAATTACTTCTAATCGGAACCTGAGAAGTGGGCCCTTAATATGCCATTTGGATAGCAAGTTACGGGTTCTCACTGTGAATGTCATCGCACATAGCGTCGATGACGTCTGCGATGACCCGTCAATCCCCTCCTACCCAACCCCCTGGTGCTACGTTACTGCACTGCACCTGCAGATGAAATCAGATACCCATTGCAATCTGACAGTGACAGTCTTTCAATCCGACAGTGACAGTATTGTTATCTGACAGTGACAGTCTTTCTATCCGACAGTGACAGTATTGTAATCTGACAGTGACAGTCTTTCTATTCGACAGTGACAGTATTGTAATCTGACAGTGAGTCTTGCAATCTGACAGTGACAGTCTTGCAATCTGACAGTGACAGTCTTGCAATACGACAGTGACAGTGGTCCTGTAATCTGACAGTGGTAGTCTTGCAATCTGACACTGACAATCGTGTATGTGTGTGTGTACAGTCGAGCGGGTGTCGACGCCGGACAGCGCGTTCGGCGCGGCTCTGCGGCCGGGCTCCGTGCTGTCGCCGGACGCGCGCAAGCGGCTGTGGAGCGTCGTGCAGGAGCTGCCCGCGCGGACGCCGCAGCCTATGCACAACAACACGGTGAGTGTGTGTGTGTGCGCGCGCAGTTGAGATTATAAGAACACTGTGAGTGATGCCTGTGTGCATGCGTGCGTGCGTGTGAATGTACGCACTCGAGCGAGTATCGATGTTGGACGCAGGACATGCCCCCGCGCACGTACCATTTCGCGCAGAACACGGTGCGTGCGTAAGTGCTTGCGTGAAAAAACATAGTAAGTAGGGGTATACCACTGATTTATATAATATAATTAAATAATTTTATTGAAAATAGAATTGTCAAAATCAAAATAGAAAACAAATATCGTTTTGAACGCCAATTCTTTACTACCGGTTCAATCATAACCCTGAGAGGAACCAGCGAAATAAATACAGACGGACTAATTATTTGAAATTAACCTATAAGTTACATCACCACACCACATTTACCATTCCAATTTCACTGATACTGCCTGGCCTGGCCCTATTTTTTTTCCATGGTGTATGTGTTAGAGATGTTATAATATTAATTTTGTTTCATTAGTTATATTCGTATTTATTTAGTTAAAATGCAAAATTTAAAATATTTACAACTAAACTTTGCCCAGCTTTTAGATAAACATGACATGACTCGATGGCGACACTGAACTCGTAGGCGCAGTTGCTCATTCGACTAGAACTTATTTTGAGTATTTCTCGCAGCCGCTGTCAGAGATCCGCAGCCGTTTTCTGGCTCAGTTTAACGGCGACGTGTCGACGCCGCCGGCCGACCACAGCATGGCGCCCAGGAAGCTACAGCTGCAGGTGAGCTGGTCCAATGGGGATGATATAATAACAAATAAGGATTGTGGTGGGTGGCTATGTTTTCTATAGTGACTTCTCGGTCCACGTAGTCCGTTGGATGTGAGGCGATCATAAAATGTCAATCCGTAAAACGATATTTAATTGCGACTGTTGAAAATCGGACGCAGACGCCATTATATACGTAATACACACATTGAATTATTATTAATCATACGTACTAACGTACTAGAGTGTGTGCGCTCATTATCGCTGCATTCACATATTAACTATGACAATTAAACTAGTTTGTCACTACAGGGATGATGCTACACTTGTGCGAGTAAGCATCAACTTAAATAAATAAGCACGGGATTTTTTCCAAAACACATCTTGCATGTTAATACTTGTCACAAAGCATTACTTTTAAGTGATAATTTTTCCACACAACCCCTAGACCGCCACCCAGGGGCCAACCATCAAACGGCCGCAGAGGACAGGGAGGACGGCAACGAGACACCGCATCTCCTCTTTCTCTGCGGCCCCACTGTCAATCGCATCTGACGGTGCGCCCCCGTTCGGTCGCGGGAGACAGGGTGCACGGTTACGACACACTGAGACGCCTCTCCTCCCGCGACCCCTTCTCTATGGACGCATCCAGAGCGCGCCCTGGGGAAGCCCACACGGAGCGTCCCCTCCTGGGATCCCTTTTGGCTTCACCGTGGTGGCTCAAGCCGCGGTTACTAAGCCCCGTCACCACGACAAGGTGGAGATCAGTCGAGGGGGAAACCGCTTGAAATGGTACAACCACATCATAGTTGACATTTTACGTTAGGAAATTGCATGTGATATATCTCCAGTCGTGATGACCCAATTCGGCTATTTTATATATTTACCAAGTGGTTATTTCCAGCGTCCGTACGTACCGTCCGTAACGGTAACGGACGCGTCCGTATCATACGTACACGCTACGTGCGTAAGTAACGCCTACTCTAGATGTAATTGTTATTTCCCAGGAGGAGAGGGACACGCCACCAGCGAAGATAGCAAAGGTGTCTGAGAATCAGGTAAGGTTTTTTATAAATATAATAAAGTACGATTCGTTTTAGTTCGTTTTAGTTTAGTTCCTAGTCAGGTAGTAGAAATATGTATGTGTACAATAGTCACAAGAAATTTCTTATCATGTTACGCTTATTTTTGTATGTAGAAGAACAGTTCATGTAGGTATGGCATACCTACATGAACTGTTCTATGTATCCTGTTTTGCTAATTGACCGTTGGTTGACGAGAAAGCGAAAACGCTTCAGCGAAGCTGTTGAAATCGTCAAATGTATTGGATAAAAGATTTTCATCATCCGATTTTCGTCTATTTACAACGCCGGCAGTATGTCCGAGGCAAAAGAAAAGCTGTTGAAATCGTCAAATTTAATCTGCTAAAATAATCATTCACTATCCAATTTTTGCTGAGTAAAGATAGACGAACACATCAACTCGGAAAGGGATTATATCTGTATCGCCTCGAGCGTTCAGTATTCTTTGTTTGAAGCTCTACACTGCAACGCACACTAATGCGAAACGCAATGTAATCGCCTCGCGACGAAAAGCGAAAGCGATACGGTTACGTTCCCTTTCCGAGTTGATATGTGTGCATTGACCATCACCATGACGTCACTATTTCTTCCTAGAGCGCCGGCAGTGTGCCCAAGAAAAAACAAAGTCGTTGAAATCTTCAAATTTAATCTGGTAAAAGAGTCATTCACAATCGGATTTTTGCCGAGTTAGCGTGACGTCACTATCTCTCCCCAGAGCGCCGGCAGCGCGTCCGAGGCGAGCCCGCTGGCGGGCGTGGACGCGCGACTGCAGCGCCTGAGCGCCGCGCTCGCCGCGNGCTCGCCGCGCGCACGCCGCAACGGCGCCGCACGCAGCCGCCCGAGCCCGCGCCGACAGGTACAAGAATTATGCCCGAATTTCGACCACAGCGGCTATATTATAAAGCAATGATTTCCAAGCCGTTGGTTGTCGTGCAGTGATTGAGAAGATATATTTTTTTATTATACCTACGCCCTGTTGTCGAGAATGATATAAAAGTGGTCCCTTGCCAAGAAAAGGTTCCTCTAAACCTCTGTTATAAAAATTGCGCAGAACATCATTGTTGTGCTCTTGCGTATAGATATAGGGCTCCGATTGCACGTTTGCTCTCCTATACCATAAAAAAACACTAACAAGTGTTTTTTTATGGTATAGGGGGGCAAACGAGCGGTAAGATACTAAACTTTAGGGATCCCATTAAATTTTGTATTTCAGTCCCCGAAACGGAACCTGCCCCGGATTCACAACCGAACACTGTGGGCTGGGACGACACCACGCCCTCCGCGAGCTCCGCCACCGGACACGCCCCCTCCGAGCCCGCCATCAAGATATTTATGTTGTCTTCCAACGTTGATGTAAGTTAATAACTAGGCCCTTGGAGGTGGGAAGAGAAAGGAGGGCAGCACATCTGTATAGCCTCTATGCGGATGTCTAAGGGCGTCGGTAGTCATGAAAATGGCTCCGAATGCTTGTTTGCCACCCTATACCATATTTTTTTTCTTTTCATTTCCCTCCTGCCTAAATGCAAATTTGTATTATTCTTTCATGCAAAAGGTTTGAATGAGAAACATAACCGTCCTAACGGAATCGGGTAAAAAGTTCATAAAACTAGAAGTAGAAGTTCGTAGAAGTGAAAATTCAGAACAGTATTCCCTAATAAATATACACCGGTCTCCGTGTCGTGATGCAATATTGTTTCATCGTCTTACGAATAATACAGATTCTAAAGCTTTTATGAAGTAAGCTACAAAAAAAAATACTCTTTTACACAGAAACTACTAAATGGATTTCATATTCAGAACAAAAATACATTTTATCCTGAGAAAGGGAATGGTTCAGGGAAGTAGAAAAGCGGGCTGCAGCTCGTTTACAATGTAAATAAAAGGTAGAGGCAATAAATAAAATAAAAATGTATTTGAACCTACTGTTGGATACGTACGGATTAACAGTAGGAACTAAGAAAGAGTTCGTCAGTAAGATCTCCTACGACACATTTTGAATTATGACAGTACATATAAATGGATTCTAAACAGATTAGACAATAAGTTCCTTCTATTAATCCGAATCTATTAAAAAAAGTTTGTGAGAAGGATGCAAAAATACTTTTTTTAAAGAAGTTAAATAGCTAAATAATTAAGACGAAATGTAAATATCCTTTGGACTGACGACGACAGCGAGCGGCAACCTCGCACTGGTTAATGAACCTAGTCAGCCGGCCTCGCGGAAAGCTGAGATACAGCGTGTACTTTACTTTAAAAAAATCCTATGGTTAAACTATTGCTCTGATTGATCTGATTTTTGTTGTGTAGCCTGAAAATCTCTACATATGTGGTTTAATTTAACGCCTATCGTTTTTATCAACCTTGTATGTGACATACTTTTACAGAATCGCGAGGAGATATGCGCCGCGATCGCGTACCTGGGCGGGTCGGTGTGCGAGTCCGCGGAGACGGACCCGCGCGCCACGCATCTACTGTGCGCCGCGCCCGGCCGCTCGGAGAAGATGCTGGGGTCTATAGCTGCGGGCAAGTGGGTGCTGCATCCCGCCTACGTCGCGCGGAGCAGAGTCGTCGGGTCCTTCCTGCCGGTGAGTACTGAGTACTACACAAGTACTGAGTACTACACAAGTACTGAGTACTGTGCGCGGCCGGCTTCTCGAAGAAGAAGCTGTTTACGTACGGACGTGTTTCTAACTATGTCACCCATCTATAAAAATACAATATCGATAAAACTTATCGATAACAATATACGCAGCGCTGCTCCTGTCTATAAGGTATGTCTATATGCCTATATGTGTGTAATCCTGTATATGCGTGGGAAAGAAGGAGAAACACTTGCGCTAGCGTTCATATTTCATACGTTTTATGATTCAGTCTGCAGCGGGATGATAATAGAACTATTGAGATATCTTCGAGTATGTAAAACCTACCGGTGAAGCCATGTACAGGCGTTGCCCTCTGCCAAAGGTAAAAAGACCGATGGTCAATTTCGGAAAAACACTAAAAGGTTTATAAGCTAGTGTGAGGCACTATTTTTGTGTTTGTGTATAATAATGTAGCCGAATTGCACTAGTGCAGACAGCCAAATTAGTTAGAAGCGTTAGGCACCCCTAACGCTTCCCCCAACTAATTTGTGTCTTTTGTGTTATAGTCTTCTGCGTTTGCGGCGTCTGCATGATTAAATACACAGAGAGACACAGATTATAAAATCTATGGATACATGATTTTATTTGAAAAAAAAATATGCAAAACTGCCGCCACTTGAGTTGCGTGTCGTGATAGTTGTCACAGTAAATTGTATCGCTTACAAAAATTATGTACATTTTTTAGGAGGAAGAATTCGAGTGGGGTAATCCTAAAGCGACATGTCTACCGGCGCTGAGCGGCGGGGACGATTCGCTGG
>LUGF01047328.1:359085-372661 GCA_001625245.1 Calycopis cecrops
TTGGTCAAAGAAAGAGAAGATCGTAAAATTAAAAATGCAATGGAACGGAAAGACAAGCTCAAGATGGCAGCAATGCAGAAGAAGAAGCCACCACATAAACTTCAGTTTGATTCAGATGACTCACCTCAGTCTATTTCATCTGAAACTTCGGTCTACAACGAGTCAGAATCTGACAGTGATCAGAAGATGGAAGAATCGTCTGAGCGGATGGTGCCTCCAAAGAGATGCATAGGCGAATTTTGTACCGTTCGATATGAAGAAAAACTGTTTCCAGGAGTTATTACTGGCGTTTCAGAAACCCATGCCACTGTATCATCAATGGTGAAAGCTGGAAAATTATGGAAATGGCCCGACCGGCCTGACATTCTCGATTATGAATGGGGATCAGTCGTTTCGAGTATAAAGGAGTCAAAAAAAACCGGCACAACCCGAAATGTTTATTCAGTCAGTGAACTGGAATGGTTTTACTCATAACTGTGAATAAATATGCTTATTTCGCTAGTAATAAAATGGTATATTGTAGCACATAAATTAAGATTTCCAGTGAAGCCAAAACCTGCAGGACCTTTTACTTATTAGATGAGAAAAAAGGTTGAAACCTAAAATTGCGGATCTTTGCCCCACCCTACATTTTTTTTGTGCTATCGCAGGGGAACCGGATATGGCTCAACCGGGAACAGGCTCTGCAACTGCTCCTACCGACTAAACTCCTGCGGCTGTATTCAGCCGCTATAATTGAAGGGTCCCAGATCTACAAGCAACAGTATCCTTCCAGCGACAGGCTGGCTTCGGTGAAAAGGCCAGATTTCTCCACCTTGAGGACTGTCCGGCTGCCTGTCAGAGGATAAGCGAATCTATCTACCGTTAGGAATGGAACATTGGGTGAAAATAGGTTGAGGAAGAGAACACGTAGCTAAATAGTATATATTTTTTCAGTTTTCGTACCTCCATTGGTGGCTTGTCGTCGAGGGTATCCACGGTGCACACATTCAAAGCCACCAGTGTCTTCCTCCCGTCGACGACCGTGTAGCAGCCCAGGGTGGTGCGCCGCTTCAAGCACGCCACCCAGACCTCCTTGATGCCAGTGACGCTCTCAGGATCTTCCAATAGTTCTATAAAATACTCGAGTTAGTGTTACATCTTCCCTGGGATAAGTACGCGAGTGATCATCAGGGGCCATCCATAAAGTACGTCACACTAATTTCTTGATTTTTTGACCCCCCCTTGTCACAGTTGGTCACATTTGTGAGACCCCCCCCTCCCTAGTGTGACGTCACATATTATATTTTTTTAGTTTTTCGAAAATACTTCAAATTTCGTAATTTAATATTTAGTTTAAAATAGATTAAGAAATGTGACATCACGAAATTTAGGACCCCCCCTCCCCTTGTCACACAATGTCACACTTCGACGACCCCCCTCCCCCCCTAACGTGTGACGAACTTTATGGATGGCCCCTCATCACGAATAGCCAGAAGATCTCTGCTGATGGTATTGGGTTTTTTAGCCACGGTAAAAGCTAGTATACTAGTTTTTATCGTGGTCGCGTCCGTAATTTTTTTTAAATGTCCTTTCTAACGCCTCTAAGAATACCTTTGTGTACAAAGTTTCGTGATGATCGATCGTTTTGGTGTGAAAGTGTAACAAACAACTAACAAGCAAATATATTAAACAACTAATATTATATGAATGTAGGTAATACTCTCATTCGTCCCAAAGTGCCAGCTTGTCGTGGCGGGGGAGCTTGCGTGCATCTGTGATCCCCGAGGTTATGCCGCACAGGCTTGGGGGCAGAGGCCACACTAAGAGCAGCTCAGCTGGGAGGCCCTTTCGCCGAGGCCAGCCTGTCGCTGGAGGGATTCTCCAGTTGTATTTGTCTTACAGTGGTATTCCCAGCTGAGTACCACAACCAATAACTGAGTGAAACCATTTTAGGATTTTGTTACACTGTTGTGCATTATCCCGTGTTATAATTTCGCTTGTCTTGTATTTATGTTTTTCTTAATTTTTATCTTTTATTTTTTGTATTGTTATTTTAAGTTTGTATAGTTTTTCTTTTATGTTATAGTTTAGGTAGATGTGTTAATGTATAACAGTGTAATTACTGAACACCTGAATAAAGTATATTCTATTCTATTCTATTAATTAATACAGACAGCCAGTCAGTCAGTTAAGACGCCTGTCGCTGCGTAATATCACATGTGTATTAGTATTAACTAAACCTTTGGTACGGAACCCTCGGTGTGTGAGCTCGACTCGCACTTGGCAGGTTTTTTCTGTTTTTAAGTTGGTAATCATCAGGAGGTCCCACCATAAATATGAGCAATCCGCATGCTGGCTGTTGACAGGCTCAAAGAGAGATGGAAAGTCGAGCTGGAAACCTCCCCATATGGCGTAAGAACCATTGGGGCGCTCCTTCCATCTCTCGAAAACTGGATGTACAGAAGTTATGGAGAACTAATGTTCAGAATGACACAGGTAATGACTGGACACGGGTGCTTCTGTTATTACCTGCACATAATAGGACAGGAGACAGCTCCGGTCTGCCATGAGTGTGGGGAGCCGGACGACACGGTTAAACGCACTCTAGCAGACTGGCCTTGGCTCTTGCTGCACAGCATCATAAGTAAGATTCTGGGCAGCGAGAGATGTTGGGACGCTTTCTCCTCCTTCTGCGAGACTATAATGAAGCAGAAGGAGGCCGCGAGAGAGCGAGAGGCGCGAGGTGGCGCCTCTCACTCTCAGGACGAAGAGGTAGACATCGGGCACAATATGCCCGTCAACTATTCTGAAGGTGCCGTAAGGCAAAGCCGGGGGGCCTCGTGGTAGAATGCTCGCGATCACATGGCGCCCCCAATAACTAAAGGTGAGATGGACGAGCCGCAGGGCTTTAGTGGGTAAACCAGCACACAGCCGGGTGTCCCACACTCCTCGAGGTTGCTACACGCCCCGAGGGCTGGTGGGTAACGCATTCCACTTCGAAAAAAAAAGGTCCCATCATTTTTGTTGCAATGGGATTCTGTTTACTGTTTTCTCTTTTTTTGTTTTTGTAATTATCGTAAACGTAAGGTACTTGTTGATTTCAGTGCTTTTACAAACATAGTTTAATTAATTAATTTGTTTATTGAATGATAGGCTATTTTTATTTTCCAATGTCTCCAATAAAAATGTTTAAAAATATAACTTACTACTAATACTGCAGAGCGTCTCGTCGTTAACCAGGTGGTCTACCAGTATCTCCAGCGCCCTGTCATCGTCCTCCGGATCCAGGTCCTGCACCACGAACCTCTGTCCGTCCTGCTCCCACTCATTCCAGGTCCTCGGGCAGGACGCGTCCCAGATCCTCTTGAAACCCATTGGCTAAGAAAACAAAAGAACAAAGTTATTGTAGTAATCATTCTAACAGTATACCTAAATGCGAAAGTTTTGTTATTCTTTCACATTTGCAGGAAGGAGGAGAATGAAGGGTAGTTGTATAGCCTCTGTGCGGACGTCTTTGGGCCGCGTCGTTAATCCTAAAAATGTCTTCGACTGCTCGTTTGCTCCCTTATACCAATATAAAAACACGCAAAATCTATAAAACTGATTGCCATACAATTTTGCTCTGATATACTTAGATTAGAATCTGAAATAGATCTCTCTCTATCTCCTGAGCATTATTCCCATCTGATTGTGGGGTCAGTTTTCCGCGTTTTTTCTCTGCACGATTGTACGTGTCGTTCTCGGAAACATTGCATACATATATAATAATCTGAATCCAAATAACATGTATCTGAAATAGATAACTGTTAAAAAATAGCTCTTGCTCGCATGATACCGCGGCTATCACTTGTGCGCAAACATACTTCCTCGGTCGTGTCCGCCAAATACGTCAGCAATGCGTTATTATAAGAAACTAAGGTATTTTTTTTTTTATGATATAGGAGGGCAAACGAGCAGCCGGAGCCATTTTCATGACTACCAACGCCCACAAACATCCGCATAGAGGCGATACAGATGCGCTGCCTTCCTTTCTCCTCTCACCTCCATGGGCCACCGGCTACTTACACACCGCACGAAACGCGACAGCACAGCTGTCACTTTACGCCAGTCTCGTGTAAGCGAGAGGTACCTGCCGGTCGTGTCGGCCCAATTCGACTCCATGCAAGCATGCAGTGTGGCACTACCTCTTACCAAAATTTAGCGTTCCTAGCTCGTTAAGGCCACGTCACGGAAGACATTCGCCGCTAGAGACGAGGTCTCTGGTATGATTTTTTTATGGTATAGGGGGGCAAACGAGCCATCGCCATTTTCATGACTACCGACGCCCATAGACATCCAACTTGCGATAAGCAGGTGAGCTGCCCTCCTCCCTCCTCCATGGGCCATATAATATTGTTAAATAATAATATTGTTAACATGATAATATGATAAATAACTTGCATTGTTACTGAATGTTATAGGAAGTGGCCACTTTAGATAAATAGAATTATTAATGACTTGCAAAATACGTAAATGCAATTTTGTCTTATTTCTTGTGTGAATAAACAGTGGACATATTGTCAGTGTCGTCGCACTGTAATAGTTATAAGAGATCAGTCTTTCCACTCTGACCAACTAAACTGACCAACTGCAACTGACCAACTATTTTTTGTTCCCAACGGTACAACTTTTTAGTTGGTTCGATTGGAATATGTTATTTTTTTATATTTGTTCCTGTGAGATAATAGATAAAGCACTTGTGTCTGCACTCACACGTCCTTGTGCACCATAATATTATAATGTTTTGCGTAGTTGCTCGCTGTATAAACAAATGGCGGCACTAGTTGACATTTGGCTTGGAATTTAATGCTGATATCTAGTAGGTAGACAACTACGTACTAATAATATAAAGCGGTACCATTATTTGTTTGTTTGTACGGAATAGGCTCCATTATCAGGAAGGCTATATTTAATTACGATTGAACAAATTTTGAAGCTCAACGAATGAGCACGGGTTAGCTAGAATTGCATAATATTCTCATGAAACAAGCTGATGCCCTTACAAACAAATATTATTTTTGTGTGTATTTCATAGCAAGAGGTAGTGCCACACTGCATGCTTGCATGTAGCTTGAATTGGCACGACCTCTCGCCTACACGACACCGGCGTACAGTGACAGCTGTGCTGTCGCGTTTCGTGCTGTGTGTAAGTAGCCGGTGGCTCATGGGGGTGGGAGAAGAAAGAAGGCGCATCTGTGTAGCCCTTATGCGGATGTATGATTTAAAATGGTAAAAACGAGCGATCGGCGTCATTCAGTGACATACAAACAGTAAAATCCTCATAATACGCAGTTGCGTTGCCCCCCCCCCCTCCCCAGTTTCCTCACTAAGCGCAGGAGACGTGACAGCGCAGTTGTGACGTCACTGTCGTGTCACGTGAGTAACTCGCCTGTCACGCCGGCTCCAAATCGGCTGCAATGCTGCACGGCAAGACCCTACTAAACTTTTCACCGATATACGAGTAATGTTAGCAATATTTTCTGGTAGTGGTGGGCCAATACGCCAGTGACAGTAGCTGTTAGTTGTTACCGTCTTACGTAAGACAATATTAGTTTAATGGCGTGCAGTTAAATTTATTTTTTTAATTTCTACTCATTTGCATAATAATTAACTCTGTACATATTATGTGTTGTTTTGTTTCAAGCAGTTTACTGCACTTTGTAAGATTATTGTTTGTCAATTTTATTAGCTCGTAAAATATTATTTTTATTATGTAAGTCGGAGTTATTTTGTTTTTTAAAGGATTTTGTGTGGGGTAGGGAGGCCGGGGGGTGGGGGNNGTGGAGCAGCCCCGGGTGCCCTAAGGTTTAAGAGCCTTATGGCTTATGTTTAATTTTATATATTTCCTCTAGCTGTGCCCCGTGGTTTCACCCGCGTAAAATTCGTTTCCGTGGAAAACAGAAAATCATCCCATGGCATTCCATAAGAACTTTTTTTCGGAATAAAAACTATCCTATGTGTTATCTTGTGTGTGCGAAATTTCATGAAAATCGGCGCAGCGATTTTCGCGTGAAGGAGTAACAAGTTTGTTTGTTTTTTGCAAAACAAACAAACAAACATACAAACTTTCGCATTTATAATATTAATAGGATTAATAGGAAGAGCCCTTTTTTCAACTTCAAGATCTCCAAGTCCCGGGCCCCTCCAGCGACACTGGCTCGCCGTCTCCAAAACAACATCTATGCCAAGTCCTAAATAACTACCAACGCCCATAGACATCCGCACAGAGGCTGTACAGATGCGTTGCCTGTCATCCTCCTTCCCTCTACATGGACCACCAGCTATTTACACACCGCACGAAACGATACACCGTGGCTAACACTTTACGCCAGTTTCGTGTGAGTGAGAGGTACCTCCACGGTCGTGCCGGCCCAATTCGGCTACATACATGCATGCAGTGTGGCACTGCCTCTTATACTGGCGTGCTGTGTGTGAAGGTTCCCATCTTGGTACATGCATCCATCTATCCCTGTGGCTCCATTGCACGTAGTTATAGGAACTGTTCAGCCGGACAGTCCCGAAGATGACCAGACTCCTTCAATCTGGCCATTTCACCAAAGCCAGCCTGTCGCTGGAGGGATTCTGTTGCCTATTGTTTCGGGATCCTCCCATTACAGCGGCTGAATGCATCCGCAGCCCACAGGGTTTTAGTCGGTATTGCACTAAGTGTCGAGTCCGACATAGGCCTAGGGGCCACCCGGGCTCCTAGTATCATATGTAAATGTATTGCACGTCAACAAAAAAAAATGTACCAACTGTGCGTCTAGAACTAAGAAGTTTTTGTCTTATCAATAGTACCTATGTTCAAATAGGTCAATGCATGACTATACGTTATTTTATGTGTTTGAATTCAAATTAACCGTCGCAATAAAGAAATTGTTTGATAACCTCGGTTAGTGGCTTGGTTTGGTCGAACATATTACTTGTTGCAATACATAAAGCCTTTAAAATATTAAAAAAACTAACTTTTGAAGAATAATTTTAATGTTAGTGCTTGATGTTATGTTAGTGCATTTCGTTTGTAAATATTTTTAATCAGTAAACAATTAAAACTTAAAATGGATTTTATCTAAAAAATTTGGTGTTATTAGGAAATAGAATAGAATAGAAAGTCTTTATTCAGTTCTACTCTAGTAAACATATTCTTTAACAGGTAATTAGCAAATTTTATTTAAGTACATAATCGTATAAATATATACAAAGGTTTTGTAAGCATTCCCTACGATGGTTATTATCAAACAAACAAACTTTGCTACTTACAATATAATCTAGAACGCGTGAGGCAGTAGTGAGACGTTGGCACAGACTGAGTGCCGAGAGCAAGGAGATCCAACAATGAGTATGTATCGACCCATTATTTAATTGGCGACAATTTATCTATTTACATGCCATTATCATCAGTGTTCACTCGTCCACTGCCGAGGAAGTGGTAAGAAATCTGCAAGCCAAATTGGGCCGGTACGATAGGAGGCCTTTCTCTCACTTGATACGTGTTATCTTTCACATATTATATTCTCTCATGTAAATTTCCATTGAGCCATTGGACGTGAGAAGGACACATTATGCATAATGCATGCATGTTGCAATATGCCGAGTGCTTGTTTGCTTCAGTGAAAGTTGAATTTTTTATCGTATACTGTGGAATTGCAACTTTCACTGAACTCCAACACATCCTAATCCGATCGAGGTCGACTTCGTTCTTGGTGTATTCATCATTTATTTTTATACTGTATGATGGCAAACTAGCAGTCGTTCCGACGCCCAAAGACATAATTAATTGTAATGCCAACATATTACACCCTTTCAATGGGCCAATGAAATTGTTAATGATTTTTTTAAGCAATAATGGAATAAAATCTGACATTACTGGGGTACTTACCATTCCTGTGCTTGCCAGTGCCACACCACTCGAACTCCAACAGCGCCAATGAATGCTGAACAATATATAAGTCTACCGGAGTCGTGACTTTGACATACTCTTGATGCTAGGCTTATCTCAAGGGTCCAGACACAAGACATTCGCATTAATCTACTGCCCTTCAGATACGCCAGTACTTCAAGGAGATTTTAAAATAGAAATTTGCGAGACGGAAATAAAGTGGTCATTGCGGGTGAGAATTTACTAATTATTTTTGAAAATTTGAGAAGATACTTGGGCAAGATGGATTACCTTTCTATAAGAGTCGTTGCTACTTTGCAGCGGAAATGGGCCAGCTGGTAGAAAGTGAAGATTGGTCGAAAGAGCTTACTCTACACGGAAAGTAGTATCGCTCCATTCTTGTTTGAGACTTACGTGTTTGTAGTTTCGAGCGAGTCGAGTAGGACCCGTAAAGTAACTACAAAAATCCGCTCCAGTTTCATGTAAATGGACTTGAGAGTTCAATCTTGTAAGGGCAGTTATCCTCACTTCCTCTTTGGGGCCCGGGTTAGATTTATTTAAATTCAAAAGGTGCGTCATTCCTACTAATATTATAAATGCCAAAGTTTGAATGTTTGTTTGTTTGTTACTCCTTCACGCAAAAACTGCTCAACCGATTTTCATAAAATTTGGCACACACATAGAGCATAACTTGGATTACCATATAGGATATTTTTAATTCAGAAAATATGTTCCTATGAGATGCCATGGGATGATTTTCTATTTTCCACGGGATTGAAAGTTACGCGGGTAAAGCTGCGGGGCGCAGCTAGTGCCTTTTAAATTAAAGTGTACACGTCCGCCACAATGTGAATGCACAAGCGTCATCTGTCTGCCGCGTGCGAACAGAAGATTCCGTTTGTGTCTTTATTGTTATCTTTATGGATGACTTTCATGCCTTAATTCGCAAGAAGGTCGCTATTTCAACGTGTGAGTGGCAGTAGCAACAGAATTCTAAAAATGATCGCAGAACGGACCGATACCCCAATACAGGCCCATTGGATACTCGTCTGTATCGGACGTACAATGTGATGTTTGTATGTTATAGTTTTAATGTTTAGGTATATAATTTACTAACATATGATAAGGGTTTAATGTTACTAACAGTATATGGATGTTGTACGGAATAAAAAGTTATTTATTTATTTATTGGCTTCTGTTCAAAAGTCAGAGCGCATTGAAAATTTCTTAACAGAATCTCGTAAGCACTTCAAAGAGCAAAATGGTATGACGTTTTTTTGATTTCAAAAATAATGTGTGTTTATCGCCATAATACGCTAGTTTGGTTAAGTCCCTGCTAATATTGTAAAGGTGAATGTAAGTTTGCTACGCTTCCACGCCAAAACTACTCAACCGAGCACCATTAAATTTTGTACACAATATATTCTTAGAAGTACTATAAAGAACAATAGGACTTTAGAAAGGACATACTTTAATTATAAAAAAAACCCTAGCAAAGCTACGGTAAGACTTCTGGCTGTTCGTAATGCTGATTACTAGTGTACTAGCTAAGTCCCGGGTAAGATATAACAAAAACACTAGTATTTTATATATCTATAAGAAGATCTAGGCATCTATGTCATTTACAGAGGATACGTCTTACGCGAGCAAAGCCGAGGGTGCAAGCTAGTTGAAATAAAGCAAATGTTAAACTGTCACATACGTCTGCAATGCTGACGGGACCTTTGCGGTCAGATCGTAAACTCATCGAATGGGGCTTTCAGCTCTCATAATTTAATATTATGTCATGCATGTCAGAGGATCTCTGGGTCAAAAATACATGGATCCTTTGGATTTTTGGATTCCTTGGAATGCTTGGGGTCTACGCGGCAGTCCCCGTCGGCGACGGTGAGATAATCTGGACTTCTTCCGGAAAGATTGGCGCCTTCTGGCACTCGATAGAGAAGTGCGGAAAAAAAATAGAGGGGCCTTCGACCAGCAGTGGGACACACCAGGCTGATAATAATATTAGCATCCTCCTGTGCTCATGAGGCCTTGTCCGACCGTGGCACATTTTATCCAGGCTGTGTGATGTTACCGTCTAATTCCACCATATTGTTGGCTGACTGTTGGCTTTTTGTCGTATCTCGTTTGGTTTGCGAGTCTCGTCACTAGCTACAACGCAGAATACTTCCTCTCTCTATCATCTGATTAGATTCGTTGCGGGTTCCAACACAGTTTTAGCTTCCTCTGCGATCATATCAAGGGTCACGTGTGGTGACCGCTGTCGATCCTGTCGACACAGGAGTAGCAGCGACGGGATCACGTGGTTGGACATCATAATACAAATTTTTGTTATGTAACATGCAATTACCTCAAAATACCGTTTAAGTACCATTACGTTACGTTATTCAAGGTTATTTATATTTTGCAAAATGTTCTAGAATTACTACTGTATAATTACGAGAAATACAAGATAAAACTTAATTACTAGCAGATAATTTGTCAGAATGGCGCGAGGATATTTAAATAATGTGAGAACTGATTTGGAACATTCGGTATATTAGAACCGTTTGGCTTTTAATTTATGTTTATTGCTCATTTCTTAAAGCGTCTACTACACTACTCGATTCGATGCTTCGGCGAAGCTCAACGAAGTAAACCGAAGTCTACAGTGCGTGTCCGCACGCTCGTGCAATCTTGTGAAGAGTTCTTTGAGTCGGGCTGCGGGATGCGGGTGCACAAAAACCGACAACAAATGGAAGTTGCCCGAGGCGAAGTGAAGTCGGGCGAAGTAAGACAAAGTGAAGTTGGGCGAAGTAAGACGAAGTGGGAAGTGTTCCATACTCTCGTATTCGCCTAGCTTCGATCAACTTCGCGAGTAGTGTGGTGGAGCCTCAAGACGAGGTTAGATAGACGCAAATATCGCATCGAACGTTGTGATGTTCATTCTTTTTTTACGGACCTGAACTTTTGCCGTGGAAGCGAAGAGAAGCCGAACGGCTACATCGGATTTCTGTGACCGCTCGTCGTCCCTCTTTCGATCCCAAAGTCCAAACGTAGTCTACGTTTGGACTTTGGGATCGAAAGAGGGACCCTACAACTTGGGTAGTCTAGGCCCTACAATGATGAATATCTTGTCCACGTGATTTCTAACAATACATTTTAGAAGCATCTAGATGTAGGAATTTGATATTTCAGGATAAAAATATTCCTCCTTACAAATACGCTTAATGACTCGAAGAATTTTATTGAAAATGTTCTTGTTTTTTTTTAATTTTATTTTATAAAGACGCTTATAGACAGACTGAGATCACATGTACCTACCTATGTTAAACTTGTATAACACGGACGCGGTAAGTTGGGACCTGGCAAAAAATCCATTCCCCGCTCTCTACCCCCCACACCACCCCCGACGTCGCCATGTGAGGGCGTCATAGGGGGAAGTGCGGGGCTAGAGAGCATTCTTCGCATTCTTCCGTGTAGTACACACATCGAACTTGCAAGCCCCAAGTCACGACATCTTCAAGATAAAAATAGTGGATACCTATTATCACTATTAATTTGAATCATCGACAATTTTAGAAAAAGGTAGTGCCACGGGCCGGTGCTAAAGGGGAGGTACCTTTTGCTTACACGACACTGACGTAAAGTGACAGCTGTGCTGTCGCGTTTCGTGCGAAAAAATAAAATGGGAGAGGGTATACCCATATTTTTTCTTCCAGTTTATTTCTTTGTTTAAGCATGTTATGAAAATGTTGGATAGATGATGGTGTTGGATACTTGTTGCACCTATTAAAACATTTGGCCCATAGTTTAACGAGTAATCCTCTTTTTTTGCTATTTTTTTTAAATATATTTTTTTATCAGCAACAGACTGGAAGCAACTAAGTACAGAGAGCGATGTAGTAAATACTGTCAAGACTAAGTTTAATGAAGATAAGCAGTTCAATTGGCAACATGTTATCTATTACAAAGCCGTATCTACATAAACGCCGTATAATCTATGCAAATGTCATTCACTCTGATAAATTAACTGTCTTAAGTCTGCTGTACATACAGGGTTGATAAGAGCGAGAGGCATTAAATGAAACCACATATACTATAAGTACAGTTAATCCGAAACTATCAAAAAAAGTTTACGACAAGTATACGAAAATACTTTTATCAAATAAGTCAAATAGCGAAAAATTGTTAACACTCTTTGTATCGGGCGGCTACAGCGAGCACGGGGTGAATGACCCCGACGTCGGCCATAGTCGGCGATCAGCTGCGATACAGCGTGTACGAAGTGAGATAAAGCTTTTAAAAAATCCTCTGGCTAAACTATTGCTTCGATTGATCTGATTTTTGTAGTGTGACCTGGAAATGATACACTAAATATGCAGTTTAATTTAATGCCCCTCTGCTTGTATCAATCAAATTTGTATATCTAATATCTACAGACTAAGAGAGGATTTTTTCATAGTATAAGGGGGCAAACGAGCCATTTTCATGACTAACGACGCCCATAGACATCCGCATAGAGGTTATACAGATGCGTTGCCCTCCTTCTCCGTCCTCCCTCCATACATACCGTACGAAACGCGAAAGCACAACTGTCACTTTACGCCGATCTTGTGTAAGCTACCTAGAGGTACCTCCCCGGTCGTGCCAGCCCAATTCGGCTACAAGCATGCATGCAGCGTGTTACTACCTCTTCCTAACATATTGTACAGTAAAATAAATAAAAAACGGGTAGTTACTGCCTTTGATTACTACTAGGTACACCTACGAGCATGCATAGATATTATGCGCTGCCCTTCTTACATGGAAAGGGCAGGATCCCCTCTATGGGCCACCAAAAACTCATACACCGTATGAGAAGCGCCAGAATAGTTTTTCTGTCGCTTCTTATGCGATGCTCAGCAGTTTCGTTTTATAATGAGAGATTATTAAAAAAAAATTGTACTACGGTTTAATAAGTGTGCAAAATTTTAAACGATTTGTGTTTCTGAAAAAATTAAATGTAATTTAAAGATTCGAACATTGATACGTTATATATATATACGTAAGCTTATGTAAAGTGTGTGATAAAAACGACTTACGCTATTAATAAATAAGTTTAAGACTTACTTAGCATACAATCAACATTTTTAATGATAAAGATGGAAAATTATTACAATTTACTCAAACAGGATTTTTATACAATTCCGTAAACTGTAACTCTTATCTGTTGCTAAGATAATGTAAATTGATTGACACTGATCTGTAAAATTGGATAGCCGATAAGCCGTAAGCTCTAATGATACCCTAAATATGCACAATATTAAGGCTTTTCTTTAGGGGAAGTTTAATTAAGTAAAGGTCCCCATAGGGAAGCCTTTTTGTCATACTTCAAAGAATGCGTATTTTATATGCAGCCATTTATTATTTTAAATAAAAGAAGAGGGCAGGAGAGTCAGGCTATGTAATATTTTCCAAGACGATAACGATTGTTAATCCAGTTGTATCTTAGATGCAAAATATTTTTTTTCATTTCACAATGTAAATAGGGCACATAAATAGGTTTGTAACAAAGAAGTTAGGGGCCAAAAATTGCTGACGACGCCGTTTGGCTATCGTCACACGAAGTGCTGAGAAAGGAATTCGGGTAATATGGGATAAGCTGACTTACCTGAAGTCCAAGTAAAATGCCGCGTCTCTCGAACACTCCAC
>LUGF01047328.1:374398-387496 GCA_001625245.1 Calycopis cecrops
AAAATATAATGAATGATTATCAAATTATAATCATTAGAAAGAAAATCGCATTGTTTTATATCAAGTAGGTATATAACGGCAGATTACGTTATAAATAGTTATATTGTCTGTTATTTTGGCACATCACTACAAAAGTAGAGACTTGACATAACTTTGTAACAGCGCTTAGTGTAGATTAATACAATATTGTTTTCCAAGTTATTTAAAGGTAAAATTATAACATCGTCGGTTGACACGATACCATTGTTAATGCCGTTACTTTACTTACTAGGACAACGTTGTAACAACAAATATAGTAACAATAATAATTTTATCGTAAAGTTAGACGCCATTTCAAAGCTACATCGTCAATTCTGTCACGATGTGTCAGGAACGCATTCTTTCAGCGGCCGGAGTTTAGTTAATATTTACTTTGCCACACCAGACGTTGTCTTTGTGACATTTCATCATATTAAATTTTTGCTTTGTAACTGGCTTAATATAACGGTGATTTCAGGACGATGTGGATTCTAATATCGGTAAAGTTCAATAACTAAAATACTGTGTTGTATTAAAATACAATCAACATTTTTTATGATAAAGATGGAAAAATATTACAATTTACTCAAATAGGATTTTTATACAAATCCCGTAAACTGTAACTATTATCTGTTGCTAAGATAATGTAAATTGACTGACACTGATCTGTAAAAATGGATAGCCGATAGTTATTGAAGAATTATAAAAGTATAGGGTAAGCTCTAACGATACCCAAAATATGCACAATATTAACGCTTCTCGTTAGGGGTTATTTAATGTCATACTTCAAGGAAAACGTATTTTATCAGAACAAATTAAGACTAAGATACCATAAATACAAAAACCCCAGAGATAAACTTGTATACGACCTAATCCGAAAACGCTACAACAAGTTGTATAAAAAATGTTATCATGATTAGAGAAACAAATCTGAGAATAGCATACACAAAAATCCCAAAATACACTGGAGGCTTATCAAAGACAAAAGGAAGGGACGCTCAGCAATACCCTCTCCAATGTTTTTAAACAATGTTAGCGCCGATTCTGGTCCTGGAATTGCGAATCTCTTTGCTAACTACTTTTCTTCCGTGTACAGTTGTACACACCTAACAACTATACTTCTATAGGTCCTAAAGTTTGAACGGCAGTGGCATCACTTGAAAATATCTACATTCCCGTCGATAGCGTTCCGACAATTATTAAACGCCTAGATACATCAAAAGGTGCTGGACCAGATGGCATTTCATCCTTGTGTGTAAAGAAATGTGGGGTTAACTTGCCCCCNNNNCCCCCCCCCCCCTCTATCACTTATTTTTAGCCGATCGTTGAGTACTGGGATATTTCCCACTGTTTGGAAAAAAGCCCGCATTATTCCTATCCATAAAAAAGGCGATGAAAGTCTTGTTACGAATTATCGACCTATACCCATATTGTCATGCTTCTCCAAAGTGTTTGAATCAGTAATGTGTCCATTCATAGTGCATCATATTGATTTAATAATCAACGACTTCCAACATGGATTTCGCCAAGGTAGATCCGCTGAAACAATTCTCTGACTCTGTCTCCTGACATTTACTATATGGGATATATAGCACATGAACTCGACCTTGGATCACAGGTCGATGCTGTGAACACGGATTTCACAAGCGCCTTCGATAAAGTTAACCACCTTCTTCTCGTGGAAAAACTGGAAGCATGCGGTATTCATGGCTCGTTGCTGGTATGGTTTTCCTCTTATCTTGATAGAAGATCTCAACTTGTGAACGTTGGCGGCTACGATTCGTATCAGTATTATTCAGAATCTGTCCTCCCACAGGGTATTCACCTAGGTCCAATTCTATTCACACTTTATATCAACGATATTTCAGCTGCCGTATGTCACAGTAGAGTATCACTTTTTGCAGACGACTTGAAGTTATTCAGAACCATTTCATCACACGCCGACCCAGTTCTCTTGCAGGAGGACCTTAACAGACTAAACGAATGGTGTAGTGCTAATGATATGATTTTGAACCCCAAAAAATGTGTGCATAATAAATTCACTAGAAAGAAACTTCCATATTGCTCGTTATACCATAGGAAATGAAAAACTGAAAGAGGTTAGCGAAGTACGAGACCTAGGAATAATCTTAGATACTAAGCTTAGATATAATGCACATATCAATTCGATCATCAAAAAGGCTGCGCAAATGACCGGGTTCATTAAACGGAATTCCAAAGGATTCCATGTCACCACCAAAATTATTTTTATTCAACGCACTAGCTCGGAGCCACTTAGAGTACGCAAGCTCAGTGTGGAACCCATGTCATGCAGTGCATTCATAGCGCCTTGAAAGTATCCAAAGATCCTTTACTCGACATCTAGCTTACATCGGTAGTAGTTACACACAGAAGTTCCTACCAACAGCGACTTATATTTTTCAGTTTACCAACTCTAAAAGTAAGACGAACAGTGCACGATCTTCTCATGCTACACAAAATTGTGAATGGCAGAACCTCTTGCTGCGAATTGCTCCATAACTTCTATTTGAAAGTTCCATACAACCTACCTCGCCGGCCAATTGCTAAGCCACTATGTGGTCCCGCATTTAGGACAAACTTGGGATCTTTTGCTCCAATCACAAGAATGTGCAATATTTACAACAGCGCATGTAACTCTTTAATTGACTGAGACATCTTCCACCTATCGTTCAGTCAGTTTCAAAGTAAATTAATACACTTTTATTATAACCAATTAGATCATTTAAATTTTAATCATAAATTTATTTTATTTTTATGTTATTCAATGATTCAATGTAATTTCTATTAACTCTTATATTGTACTAATTGTTTGTTTTTATTGTATCATACTATGTAATTTATAATATTGTGTACTTCTTGTAATCGGAATGTTGCTCATAATGTTGTGTCACCTATAAAAGTACACACGTCAAGTATGTAATTTTGATCTGCTTGTTATGTATATCAATGTATAACGTTTGTACTGTTGGTGTCCAAAATAAATAAATAAATAAATATGTAGCCATTTATTATTTTAAATGAAAGAAGAGGGCGGGAGCGTCAAGTTATGTAATATTTTCCAGTCCAGTTGCATCTTGGATGCCAAATATTTTTTTCATTTCACAATTTAAATAGGGCACATAAATAGGTTTGCAACATAGAAGCCAAAACTTGCTAAAATCATCCTTACGTAATTAACGATTAACCACTTACTGACTGAAGACCTAAGTATAAAACGTTTCCAATGTTAGAGTCCCCAAGATCTAATCTAGTGGCGTTATTGGCGAACTATAGTATCCGCTATCCAGATAAATAGAGATCCGTAGTTGTCTGCATTATCTTCAACTACATTTTTATAGCATTGGGGGACATACAAGCAATCGGAGCCTTTTGATGATTACCGACGCCCATAAACATGCGCACAATTTCCTGCTTTCCTCCTCCCCTCTCATTGGCCACCGACTTCAAACAAACGGTACGATACCGTAGAGGATACAAATGCGTTGCCCTCCTTCCTCTCACCTCCATGGACTATCGGCTACTTATACACGTGTAAGCGAGAGGTACCTCCCCAGTCGTGCCGGCCCAATTTGGCTACATGCCTGCAGCTTGACACTACCTCTTACGTAAATAATGTGGATGGCACGATGCAATGGTGCCTATAGCCTTCTCCGATAAATGACTATATAACACTGAAAGAACAGCCCTAAATGTGTTAAAAAAAATATATTTTACCTATGTTACTGGAAAAAATATTCTTATGGTTCCTCGTCCTGGCCAGAGACATGCTAATTTTCGTCCTTTTATATTAAATTATTTTAAAACAACTTTGGCCATTACAGTGTGTTTCATAGAATCTGTCGAGAACATAATACGAGGGTCAAAGTGAAAGTTCTTAGAAAATCAAAAACTGAGCAAACTAGCAAGTTATTAGTTTTATTATATCTTTTCAAAATAGTGTCCATTCACATCAATACATCGCTGCATTCGATAGAACCACTGAGAAAAGCACTTTGCCCACTCGTCTTTAGAGGTCTCTTCGACGGCCTTCTGAAACGCAGTCACTGCTTCCTCGGCGTCTGTAAAACGTATCCCTTTAAAGTCTTTCTTTTATTTTCGGGAATAAATAAAAATCGCAAGGTGTGAGGTCGGGGCTATAAGGCGGGTGACCCAGTAATTCCACGTCTGATGTAGCCAAATAGTCGATAGTTTGTCTTGCGGTGTGCGATGAGGCGTTGTCATGATGAAGGAGGATCCTACTGCGAGGTCGTTTCTCCCGAACTTTTTTCAAGACAAGTGGCAAATAATTGATAGTGTACCACTCTGCAGTACCTCTCTTCACTTTTAGTTGGCAACTCTTCAGAAGGAAACATCCACTGAGCAGACTGTCTTTTGGTTTCCGGATCATAACAGTAAATCCAACTTTCGTTACCTATAAGTACGTCGAATACAGCGTTTGAGCCACCTCCGTCAAATCTTTGAACCATTTCACGGCACCAATCAACACGGCGGAGTTTTTGGGCTTCGGTCAAATTGAGGTATTCACCGGGCACATTTTCTCGCGTTAAATTCATGCTGACGTGACATGGCCAATTTTCAATTTGCCTCCAAAACGTGAAACAAATGACAAAAGAATAAAATCCATATTCAATAATATAACAAAGAGTTCCATTTTCAAAATTCGAACGTACTTTTTTATTATATTGTTTGCAAGTGGCCAGTTCAAAAACTTTTAGAGTGACCCTCGTATAATGTTTAAACACGGAAAAATTGACATTTTTTCGGTCAGCTTACCAATATACAAAAAGCCCTGTACATTAAATACCAGTGCATAATTTGGTTCTTCCATTTTGTTTATATACATAATTGAATTTAATATTATTGTTTCTGTTGTTGTGGAGGAATGTTAATCTGTTACAGGTATACCCAAAATATTATGCTATAGTTTTATTTTAGTTTATACATAATAATGACTCACCCATGAATGTTGAGTTAGTCTATTATTGGATATGAATTTTAATATATTAACTGCCTATTGTATTCAAAACGAATGTAAAGAAAATGTAAAACCACACTTACTTACTGCGTTAACACGTTCTTAATAAACCGTACTGAGTGATGTCAGGCAAATGAGCGGCCTAGATTTTTTGGTAATTTACTACCAACGCCCATAAACATCCACGGTACTAAATATTTTGTTGGTAGTCACAGGCATAGACTTAATTACTTTTTATTAAGTCTATGTTTAGTCTATAGTCACAGGCAAGAGACATCAGACTTTTATACGTATAGCAAATATAAAGATTTGTGTAGCTATTTAAATAATTCAGGCATTCATCTCATCATCTCGGCTTATAACAATAAAACACATCAATGGAAAGAGCTATGGTTAGTAATTCTCTGTGGGAAGTGTTCGAAAGTTTCGTGATGCACAAGAGATCCAGAATCAATGACGATAATAATTATAATTAGGATGACTCAGAACAAGACTTCAACAAGCAGAATTAGCAATATCCAATTTGAGTTTTGCCTGAACTATAAAAATAGTGGCCCGGTTTCGCCATATTTTTTTCAAGGCATTAAAGATGTTAATGATTTTTTAGGCAAGAGGCAGGTGGAATAAAACCTGACATTACATGGGTACTTACCAATCCTGTGCCTGCCAGTGCCAGTACACCACTCGAACTCTAACAGTGCCAATGAACGCTGAACAATATATAGGTCTAACGGAGTCGTGTCCTTGAAATATTTTTGAAAATTGATAATTGGGTGAGACGGATTAGCATTCTATTAGAGGTCGTGTCATTGCTGCTTTGCAGTCGGGCTGGGCCGGCTGGTAGAAAGTGAAACTTAACTAAAAGAGAGAGAATTATGAAAGTCGCGCGAGGCGAAATAAAGTTAGGCGAAGTAAGAAGTGGGAAGTGTTCCATACTCTCGTATTCTCCTTGCTTCGGTCAACTTCGCGAGTAGTGTGGTGGAGCCTCAAGACGAGGTTATCATCAGTCAGAGCATCGAACGTTGTGATGTTCATTCTTTTTTTACGGACCTGAACTTTTGCCGTGGAAGCGAAGAGAAGCCCACGGCTTCCTCGGATTTCTGTGAGCGCTCGTCACACGTGGTGTACGTTTGGACTTTGGGGTCGAGAGAGGGACCGATGCCCCACTATTGAGTGATAAGATTCATCACCACACCTGAGTAGTCTTTGCCCTACAATGATGAAGATCTTGTCTGCGTGCAACTTACAACTTACTTAACAATACATTTTCGAAGCATCTAAATGTAGGAATTTGATATTTCAGGATAAAAATATTCCTCCTTACAAATACGCTTAATGACTCGAAGGATTTTATTGAAAGTGTTCTTGTATTTTTTTTATTTTATTTTATTGACACGCTTATAGACAGACTGAGATCACATGTTAAACTTGTATAACACGGACGCGGTAAGTTGGGACCTGGTAAAAATTCCTTTCCCCGCTCTCTACCCCCCACACCACCCCCGATGTCGCCATATTAGGGCGCCATCGGGGGAAGTGCGGGGCTAGAGAGCATTCTTCGCATTCTTGCCAGGTCTCAACTTACCGCGTCCGGGTAGTAAACACATATCGAATTTGCAAGTCCCGACATCTTCAAGATAAAAATCGTGGATACCTATAATGTGTTATGAAATATTATCACTATTAATTTGAATAAATATCCATTTTTTTGATAAAATCAAATATTTTTTTTACTAATTATTAAAATGTAAAAAATACTATTATCTTGTTAGTTCAACCAATTTTATTTGTTTATGCAGGAGAATACCTTACCTAGACATTTACGTATGATACCTTGGAGCCTCGGTGGCTCTTAGGCCTGTGTTGGCCTCTACACTTAGTGCAATAGCGACAAAACCCCTGTGGTTGCCATCAGCAGCTATGCAATCGAAGATATTTTCATGACTACCGACGCCCATAGACATCCGCATAGAGTCTATACATATGGGTTGCCCCTTGCTCCTCCTCCCTTCACGGTCCTCCGGCTACTTACACACCGCAAGAAACGCGACGGCGCGGCGCAGCTGTCACTTTACGTTGGATTCGTGTAAGCGAGAGGTACCTCCCCGGTCCTGCCGTCCGGCCCAATTCGGCTACCTGCATGCAGCGTGGCACTACCTCTTACGTAAATGATGTAGATGGCATGAACAGCCCTAAATGTAATACATTTAGACACAACAAAAAGTATTTTACCTACTTCAAGAAATGCTGAAAACCGGATTACGGTAATCCATTAATATTTACACGCAGCACCCTGCGGATTCACTTGCGATGCACGTCTATCAGACGTAAATTAATCTTACATAGCCTACAGCCTTGCCATCCGGCTAACACTGAAAGAATTTTTCAATTCGAATAAGTCAAAATCAAAATAGTTTTATTTAAAACAGAATTAAAAAAAATTGCTTTGCTTTGAACGTCAAGAATTTCATCTACCACCAGTGGTGCCAGAGATTAGCGCGTTCCACCAAACGAACGAATTCTTCAGCTTAATAATATTAGGTATAAACAAATTGCTAATTGTGATCATTGAGTTATTATTACTACGTCGTACGTAGTACATATAACTCAATGATTGTGATATATTTCAAGGAAAGTCAACAAGGTCAAAGCAGACAAAACATTATTAATTTAAATCAAAGTATATTGAAAATATACACATAAAAGTCATCTAATTTAGTATATTATTATTTTACCATCCAATTTACATTTGATAGACAGAAATATATAATAAAAGTAACTGTTTTTATTTAATACGACTTAATTTTTCTATCAATAAATTCGATATCAACATTCTCTAGTCTAACCGCTATTATTTCTTTACGAAATTTAATTCCGTCTTTTGATGTTTGTATTGTTTTGACGGAGAAGTTTCTCAACAACTGCACTATGCCTGCTTTAGCTTGTTGTGTCGCATATCGCATACCTACGCATATTCTGTTTCCTTTTCCAAATGCCATAGAAGTTTTGTCCATTTCTGATGTTTTATTTGCACGTGAAAACCTTTCGGGATCAAACACTTTAGCATTTGGATAATATTTATCATCACGATGTAATGGAAAAACTGGTAGGTAAATAGTAGTACCCTTATCTACCTTGATGTTTCCCACTGGTAGAGTAGAACTTTTAACACATTGACGAAGTACGTATCCGATGGGAGGATAAACTCTCAGTGATTCATTCATTACCATATCAAGATACTCCATTTGCGAAATTACGTCGTAAGTCATTTTACCTTGGTTTTGTTCAAAGGCGTTATCAATTTCTTCTTGAAGTCGTTGGAGTACATCTGGATGTTGTCCCAATAGAATCAAAGGATGGAACATTGATGTTGCAGTAGGCTCAACACCAGCGATGAAGAAAAAGAATGCTTGAGCTGCCAGGAGTTCATCGGTTGGTTGAAGTTCTAAACCAGTGTCAGCATCTTTTAAAGTTCCATTTCCTTGAAGAGACAAGCAAAGGTCTGCAAAGTCATGCCTTTTAATATTTTCCCTTTTCCTTTGGGCTAGAAGTTGTTTTATAGCTCCTATAAAGAAACCTTCGTGTTCAGCGAATAGTTTTATTTTGAAAATATTCATTAGAAATCCGCATTGTGTGCTAATTATAAACTTTAAATTTGTCCACAAATTTGATTGACCTGCCCGTTGGGCCATGTTTAAAAATGGCGAATCAAAAATTGAGTCTGTACTGATACCGAATACAGCTGCCGTCATCGCAGCGCTACAAAAGGTGGACAATGTTTCAAATGCATTTCCTTTCATCAGCTTCGGATTTTCTTTAATATAAGGTACAATATCTTGAGCACTTTTGTCGATTATATAATTCATTGATTTGAGTTTAGCAGAGGTGAACAGAGGTGACATACTTTGTCTCGTTAACTTCCATTTCTTACCATTAAGAAATAGTATATTCTGAGATAGTAAATCCTCATCATGAATTTCAAATCCTCTATGATTAAATGAGTTAAAATCAGTTGCCGTCACGTGTTGAATGTTGGTTGGATCTGTTACAAACAAGATAGGGCCCAATATTGAGCCTATTCCAATTGCAGGTTCATTGGGATATTTCTTGTAAATATCGTTTAAATGTTCGAAGAAAGCGCGATCTTTTGTAAGGAAGTCCCAAGCAACTCCGATGGCTTTGCTTCTAGAGTAAAAAACGACGCCACGTTTTTTCCAATAGCGTTCATTATATTCACCTTTTAAATACAAGACGACTAGTAATAAAACGGCCAATACCAACAACGCTAGAACTAACATTACTGATTATAATTTTAGGCAACCGCTTATTGAAGCACTCCTATACTGATTACTTAATTATCTCCGCGACTATATTTATACAAAATATTGTCATTTTATCTAATCTACTATACACTATGTTGTTACTATGACCTATAATACTATAAGTTACTAGTTTCCGCCCGCGGCTTCTCCCGCGTGGATTCCGGACTTCAAAAATTATTCAAAATTTTAACTTATTATGTTATTTTGATATGAAAACTATATTACTGTAAAGTTTCATGAAAATCCGTTCAGTAGTTTTTGTGTGAAAGAGTAACAAACATCCTTACAAACTTTCGCACTTATAATATTAGTAGGATTAAAGTTTATTAGACATTGTATATTGTGACCTCCCGAGACAAAATATTTAACAAAACACCAAGCAGGATTTATTTGATTTTATATTTTATTTAACGTCCGTGTTTCATATTCTTGTGCACAAAGTTGTAGAAGTAAACGTGTAGAAAAGTAAAGAGGAGAAAATAAATGTTAAAAAACATAAAATAAAATATAAATAAATTATTATCGACAAACTGCTTTCAACTGATTGATCTACTTTTTTAACATTTGATATAAAAAAATGTTTCGTAAATTATTTAATAAACGCGAAAGTTTCTCTTGGGATCCAACATTCTATTTTATAGTCAATTCAATTAGAAAAACAATATTCGTAATGAAGTGCTAACAAAAACATACAAGTTATTTTTAATTGTATGTACATAGGTACCATGTCACTTCGTATAGAATTATCTAATACATTATGACTTGCATTCTTGAATGATAAGACACTGAAAAAAATTAAAATTTATATATCTATTTAGTATTTTAAACTTGCTAAACTTAAAGCCAATTTTCTGAATATTTTCTTCTTTCTTTTATGTAATCACGATTTTATTGAAACTACTTATTTCGAAAGTATCCTTCGTTTTATATTAGTTGATTTATAGTTAAAAATTAATTTGTTATAATTAAAATAATAATAATAAATTATAAACAGATATTAAAATGACGTCTGGAACCGATAAATGTAATATTAACAGTATTCTCAAAGGCCAACATACAAAAATAGACCCACATAACTTAGAACTACAAGGAGGCATTATAGACAGCATGGACGCAAAAGACACATACAAATACTTAGGATACACACAAAGCACTTCTATAAATCATACAGACATTAAAAAAACACTAAAATCTAAATACACGCAAAGACTAACAAAAATACTAACTACTCAACTATCAGGAAGAAATAAAGTTAAAGCCATTAATACTTACGCGATACCCATACTTACATATTCCTTCGGCATCATTAAGTGGTCAGATACTGAATTAGATGCTTTAAACATTGCGACCAGATCAGCAAGCTACAAACACCACATACACCATATACATTCAGCAGTCGAAAGATTTACATTAAAGAGAAAATTAGGAGGCCAGGGTTTTATTGATATAAAAAACTTACACAAAGGCCAAATAGATAATCTCCGAACATACTTTATATCTAAAGCCCAAAATAGTTTACTTCATAAAGCTATTATTAACCTTTCCAATTCCCATAGACCTCTAAATCTTAACAGTAATGAATTCAATCCAAAGCTTAAAATAGTAAAAGACACCGTTAAAATAGAAAAACCGGCCAAGTGAGAGTCCGACTCGTACAGCGAGGGTTCCGCATGAATGGGAAGAACAATCCAAACGTAATGCATGGTTTTCAAGACCTTTTTCTCTAAAACCCGTGAAGGGATTAAACTGAAATTTTTGTCAAATACGAAGGTCAGTTACGTCTGGATGCCTTGAAAAAATCACACTTCTAAGTTAACGAAATAAAAACTTATAGCCAATTATGCACAAATGTATGAAAACGTACTTTGTCGAAAACCTAAAATTATCGGGTACTTCCCGTTGACCTGGAAATTTGGCAAGAAGTAAGAACTTATAGCACATATATAGAAATAAATCTGAAAACTAGTAAATTATATGTAGATCATTGGAAAAATCATTATCAACTCATAACTAATTCGCCTGATAAATGTGTGCCGCAACCGTCTATTTTAGACGGTTTTAGAGAAAAAGGTCTTGACCGACGTACAGACAGACGGACAACAAAGCGATCCTATAAGGGTTCCGTTTTCGTTCTCTTTGAGATACGGAACCCTAAAAATGGAAATCAAAGGCACTTCATGGTAAATATCCCCATCAAATATATCAAGATCATATAGACCGCGACTCATCTTTCAGTTGGCTCACAAAAGGAAACATATATAGTGAAACCGAAGGTTTTCTTGTAGCAATACAGGACCAAATTATTAAAACGTGTAATTATTCCAAATATGTCCTCAAAGAATCCATAGAAAACCACAGGTGTAGACTTTGCAATTAAACTACCGAAAGAATAGATCATATCACCGGAGGATGCAGTTCATTAGCCACTAAAGAATATACCCACCGCCACGACAATGTTGCTCAACATATACATCAGTTACTTGCCATTAAATATAAACTAATTGATTCGCACACACCCTACTATAAATATAAGCCTTCTAATGTTCTTGAAAATAACTCAACAAAACTTTACTGGAACAGAGATATAATTACCGATCGCACAATCCTAAACAATAGACCAGACATAACACTCATGCTGAAACAAAGCAAAACAACCTACCTTATAGACATCGCTGTACCAAACACAAATAATTTAATACAAAAACACAACGAAAAAATACAAAAATATATCCCACTCGCAGACGAAATCAAACAAATGTGGCACCAAGATATTGTTAAAATTATACCAATCATTATTTCATCAACAGGTGTTATACCTAAAACCCTCAACCCAACATCATCATCAATTACATAATAACATCATTAGAAAATTCATATAATAATTATCACTTCATATACATACTTCATTCACAATATGATTTAGGGTAATTGGCAAATGCCCGTACCCAAATCAATAAACCGACAAAGAGTCGAGACAAAATAATTCGAAATAATAATAATAATAAAAATAAAAATACACTGAACCAAGTACATACAAATTAGGTGAAGGACATTAATAATAAAAAAAAACTAAAATAAAAAATTATGTCTAATAAATAGGCAAGGTCATTTTGGTCACAGTGTGTTTCACAAAAGGGTGGGACCTCAGCTAAAGTCAGGGCCTAAGTAGGACCTGACACTGGTTTTCAGGACCACCTTTGCTCACATAGAGAAGCAGGTTACCGGCGCCGACAAATTCGGCGCGTACTACCTGTACTACGCGCCGAAAACCTGCTTCTTTATAAGTGAGCCCATAAGATAACATTGCAAAAGTATCGGCGCCGACTCTGCGCAGATTTTATCGGCGCTGGGAACCTGCTTCTTTATAAAAGCACCCTTAGTTTTTCTCTCCTGGCGGTAACGTTAATTAATTATTATTGAATTCGTTTATACAATATAATAATATAAAAATAAGTTTCTTTAATGAAGTAATAAATTAATGAAGTAATAAAAAAGGGTAAATACAAAATATTAAAATTATAATATATTAAATATATGACGTTGTACTTAACATATAGGTTTTTTTTAAATAATTGATAGATATAATAGATGATTATTATTTATATATTATACTAGCTTCCGCCCGCGGCTTCGCCCGCATGGATATCGGACTTCAAAAATGAAGTGTTTTTACAAATAAACCTTCCTCTTGAATCACCCTATCTAATAAAAATTCCATCAAAATCCCAAACGATCAACTTGCTATGCTTCGAACCATATAAA
>LUGF01047328.1:393013-414736 GCA_001625245.1 Calycopis cecrops
CTCTCCATTATAGATTACGCTGATACCTGTATTACAAACCTAAATGAAGATCAGTTGAATAAACTCGAGCGCCTCCAAAATATTGCTATTCGGTTCATATTTGGACTACGAAAATATTACCATATTTCCGATTTCCGTTCAAAACTCAAGTGGCTTCCTATTCGATTTCGCCGGAATGCTCGTATTCTCTCAAATCTTTATAGTATTTTGCATGATCCTAAGAGGCCCGTTTATCTAAAGGAAAAATTTTAAGAACATCATACTGACTACAAAAAGCTTTGTTCGGCAGATAATCTGCTACTAGATTTACCCTCGCATCAAAGTAAATATTATAATTTATCATTCACGGTGAGGGCCATCACTCTGTGGAATGCTCTACCTTTATCAATCAAGAGTGCAAAAAATCTTGACACCTTTAAAAATTTAGTGAAAATTCATTATTTAGATAAGTGCTAATATTAATTTGTTGTTTTTTGATATGTTCTTAAATGTTGCTAATGTTAATTTCATCGCTTAGTTTGTTTTCAGTCATTGCTATGTATGTAGTTTATATTTATTTTATTTTTTTATTATCTATACATCCATTTATGATTTGTATTTTATTATAAAATATGTTTATGTAGGTATATTATATTTACTCTGCATATGTATGATATGTATGTCTATGAAAGATTTAAATATATAATGACTTCGTCCCTAGTTACCAAAATTAATACTAAATTAAGATGTATCATGTTGTTCTATTTATTTTGCTTATTTGTTTTCATTTTTGGTTTTTCTTAACATATTTTATTAGTGTAATTTGTTATTATTTGTGTTTTCTATTGTTAGATTAGTTTGTAAGACTATGCCCCACCTAATTAAAACTTCTTCTCTCATGCACATAAAGGTTGTATGGGAGATATTGCTCTCAAGCAATAAGACCGCCTTTTGTGCACAAGAACTATTTATTTATCCTGTTCTATATGTGTTTGTTTGTACTTTATAATTTATTTGTGCACAATAAAGTATATTTCATTTCACTATGTTTGATGCCTCATAATATTTCTCGCTGCTCATCACCGCCAAAGTAGTTTACATTAAGCACATCTTTTTATCCCAATATTTCGACGGCATAGGGTGTTTCTCGGGAGCAGCTAGTATATACTTGACAAGTATATGCCAGTGACTTTATACGCCAGGAATGTTGCAGATCCCCCCGAAGGTGGTGCCAGGTCGTGGTGGAGGGCTTGCATGCCTCTGAGATCCCCAAGGCTGCCGGGCAGGGCGACTCATACCGGACAAGCTTGTGGAAGAGGCCAGACAAAGAGCAGCTCAGCTGCTGGGCCTTGCAGTAGATGGCGGCGTGGAACAGGGCAACCGGCGGAATTTGTACGAATCGGACGATTCGGACGAATCGGTGGCGTGCTCCTTTGGAGTATCGAGACCAGGGATCAGGGTGGGAACCTGACCCCATTGCACGATTCCGACGACATAGTAGCGTTCGAGTCTGACATTTCACCAAGGCCGGCTTGTCGCTGGAAGGATCTTGTTGCTTGAAGATCCAGGACCCTCCAATTGTAGCGGCTGAAGGGTTTTAGTTGGTTGTGCAGCCCTGTTTGCGAGCCCGAGACTACCTGGTTGAGCCGTCTAGGGTTCTAGGTAGCGTGCGCAAAAGCAATTCCGTGCGTTACCAAAAAAGGGTTTGAAACATGGGAGGTAGGGAGGGCAAACATGGCCAAAATTATTCTTACGTAATTAATGAATACGCCTCACTGTTACATTTGCAATGTTAGCAATGATAGAGTCGCCTAAGATTTAATCTATGTTTACATACTGAAATGAGCTGAACAGTGGGTGCTCTTTATTTTTTTTTTGTGGTATATGGGGGGCAAACGAGCAGTTGTAGCCATCTTCATGACCACCGACGCCTATAGACATCTGCATAGAGACTATACAGATGCGCTGCCCCCTTTCTCCTCCCACCTCCATGGGCCACCGACTACTCACACACCGCACGAAACGCGACAGCACAGCTGTCACTACACGCCGGTCTCGTGTAAGCGAGAGGTACCTCCCCGGTCGTGCCGGCCCAATTCGGCTGCATGCAAGCATGCAGTGTGGCACTACGTCTTACTAATGCTGCTGCTTATAAATTCGTGCTGGTGGCAGAATCTGAATACAATACTTCACATGCCGTCGCCATTGCTGTTCGTGTTGCTCGGTACCTAAGTATCAAGTGCTCAAAATAATCAGCGCCCACGATGGGCGCTGATTATTTTGACGGACTTTATTAATATTTGTGAACTGACAGTGAATGTCAACGTTTAAGCATGCAAACCGATGCAAGCGAAGCATATAATATATCTATACTAATATTATAAAGAGGAAACCTTTGTATTTTTGTATTTTTGTATGTTTGTTTTGAATAGGCTCAAAAACCACTGGACCGAATTCAAAATTTCTTTTACTATTACTTAGAGGCATTCTTCCGAATCCGTATAGGCTATATTTTATCCCGGAAAATATATAGGATTTTTCGTGGTAGTGAAAATTGTGGAGTAAGTCGACGATTCTCGCGAACGCTGCCTAAATGGTTAGAGATGTATGGTTGACTTCTATAGAAAAGTTGTAGAGCTTAATAATGCCTACAAAAAGTCCGCGATAGTATAAACCAAACATTTATATTTTAGCCATTATAACCACTTTTCCATAGAATAAAAGTAATTAAAATTATTAGCCTATGTTTAATGATCATATTATCGTCAAATACTAATCCTTATCAAAATAAACTATTTATTAAACAAGATTGTTTCAATAGCTATAAATTACTTTTTATTTTATTCCAATCAGACAAATCCATTCAAAAGATATTACGAATTTAAAATTGTAATTGATATTAAAATGAATGATGGCCGCCGGCAGATATGTGTCGCACGACTCGCACGGCGAAACCGCAGGGGAGGGGGGTAAACCTTTCTTGCCAATTTATTGTTGGCAAAAGTACGACAGTCTGGAAAAAAAGCACTGACAGTTGCGTCCTCTGGAAGTGCTGCAACATTATTGAGTGATGGGAAAACTGCTCATTCCACCTTTAAATTACCTTTGGCTGTGTCTCTAGAGCAACAATCCGTATGCTCTATCCGCAAAAATGGACCACTAGGGAAGCTGTTACAGGATATGTCACTAATTATTTGGTATGAGTGCACCATGAGCCATAGAGCTCATGTAGAAGCAGTAGACCGCACATTACAAGACATTAGGAGCTGTGGTAACATTATGGGAGGTGTAACTTTTGTTTTAGCTGGAGATTTTCGACAAACTCTTCCGGTTATAACAAATGGTACACGTGCCAACGTTATTAAAGCGTGCCTTAAATCATCTCCTTTGTGGCTATCTATTGAAACACTCGTTTGCGCACGAAAATGAGAGCACACTTAAATAATAACCGTGATAGCAGTTTTCCTCAAAATAAACTTGTTGACGGAAAATTACCAACTCCAGTCCCAAACAGCTCCCAAGTATTATTAAACAATGAATTGGCTCAAACTATTCGCAGTCTACAAATACTGGTAGACACAATCTATCCCGATATCGAAAATCTAAGAGAACGAACTTCCAATTGGCTCTGTTCGAGAGCAATAGTGGCACCGAGAAACGATGCAGTAAATGAAATTAACAAAATTATTATTGAAAAAGTACCCGGTGATTTTAAATGTTTTAAATCCATCCACACCGTGTGTAAAACCGAAGATACACTACACTATCCACAAGAATTTTTAAACTCACTCAATCCTGCCGGCTTGCCACCCCACGAACTAAAATTAAAAGTAGGTACGCCTATTATGCTATTAAGAAATTTAAGCCCTCCTAATATGTGCAATGGGACAAGACTTTTGATAAAAGAATTGCGAGCCAATGTGATTGTAGCGACCATCATCACCGGCTCGCTCACATTCCGCGGATCCCGATGATACCAACAGATTTGCCTATTTCCTTTAAAATATTACAGTTTCCCGTCTAGGTATCGTTTGCCCTTACAATAAATAAATCCCAGGGTCAAACTTTTTCAATGGTAGGAATCGATCTCAGAAAAGAGTGCTTTTCTCATGGCCAATTATATGTTGCACTTTCTCGAGTAAAAACGAAAACCAATATGTTTTAATGCCATCTACAAATACTACTGCGAACATAGTGTATAGTGAAGCATTCAGGTAATTAAAGTCGTTAAAATTAAAAATTAAAAACAAAAATAAAAGAGTTAAGCAGGTACGAAACAAAGAAATGTAATACGAATAAAAAACCTATAAAAACATACATACAAAACAATTTTTTTTTCAGAGAGCTTAAAAAATAAATGTCCACCCGTGCGAAGCCGCGGCGGGTCGCTAGTCGGAAGATAAATACAAAAACACAAGTACAGAAAGTAAAAAAAAGGTTCTAATAAATAGTTATAAAGGCAGTCCTTGTAATGGTAACGTGTAATCTACATTATATGCTAATATACAGGGTTATTTTTGGTCATCGGCTAAATTTTAAAATAAGGAAGTAAACATCATTCCAAGGGTGTGTTTTAAATTTTATCATCTATTTGTAATATTTTGTTAAATAAAAATCTATTTGAAATAGTCCTTAAAAATACAGTGATAGTGGTTCATAGGCGAAATGCATCGACGTCAAGGTCAGTGTCGCCAGCCGAGAGACTACTTGCAACTCATATGCCACGCGGTGACCAAGAAATATGTTTATAACGTGGGACAAGGTAGTTTTAACTAATTATTTTTTTATTATTTTTTATTTCATACATCGAATGTATTAATGATTCTAAACCAAACCTGAAAATTTGGCCGGTGACCAAAAAATAGCCCTGTATAAAAAGTTGTTTTTTGTTTGAATTGAATTTGCTCCAAAACTACTCGGCCGATCTTAACCATTCTTTCTGAAGTAAAAAAATATGTTATTACTATTATGTTATTAGGAACGACGTAGGTCAGCTGGTCTCAGCATAAAATATTGTAGAATTAAAGACATAATCCACTCCGAGGACTTCTGCCCCGTGCAGTATTCGAAATTTTACCAGATAACATTGATAATTTCCGAAAAAATAAACATTTTCCTAATCTATAATAAACAAGGATATACGTAAAGTTTTTCCTTATCTATCGTCAAGGATGATGAAATAACTTTCAATTATTGTAAAATAATATGATTACCCAATTATAGATAAAGTAAATATTTTGATATTTGAAATTGAGAGTGTAAGCATGATTAGCAAAAACACAAAAGAACAGCCGGCAGTTACAGCTTACTGTAGATATTGACCAACTGTGACATTTTGTAGTGTACTCTCTGGCCTGACACGACCGGAGAGAAATCGAGCTCAGGACCGACAGCTTTTTTTATAGCATAAGGAGGCAAAATAGTAGTCGGGGCCATTTTCATGACTACTAATACACTCATAAACCAATATAGAGGTTATAATGGTGCGTTGCCCTCCTTACTCCTCCCACCCACACACACCGTTTAAGTTATTAGTGCACATATTGTAGTTACTACTGCAGTTACCCTAACATTACTCATGGTCTTACCCACACTTACTACTTACTTAAAACAATTCTTAATAAAATGTACAAATGTCAGGCAAATGAGCGGCCTACATCTCTTAGTAATTAACTACCAACGCCCAAAAACATCCGCGATACTAAATGTTTGGTTGGTATTAATTAACTGCGGTCTGCGTTTGTCATTTGACTATGTTTCTAAATAAGCAGTGACATGGCGCACATCCAATGGCACGACCGAGCGAAGAGGGAGGTACCTCTGCCTGTCTTGTTGTTGGAAAGAGAAAGTCGAAAACATATCCGCCATGGCCATTCAAGACTGTAATGAGATCCTATTATTTGCTAATATAAGTCAAGATATTATGAGTAATTTATTCGTATAGCAAATATAAAGATTTGAGTAGCTATTTAAATAATTCAGGCATTCATCTCATCATCTCGGCTTATAACAATAAAACAAATGAATGGAAAGAGCTATGCTTAGTTATTCTCTGTAGGAAGTGGTCAACAGTTTCGTGATGCACAAGAGATCCAGAATCAATGACGATAATTATAATTAGGATGACTCAGAAAGTCAACAAGCAGAATTAGCAATACCCAATTTGACCTTTGCCTGAACTATAAAAACAGTGGCCCGGTTTCTTCATATTTTTTTCAAAGTATTTAATATAGAGCTAACTTTCCGAGAGTAACATGTCACTGAGAAGCCGAACAATTTTTCTGTACAAAAATTAATTCTAGTTGCTAACAGAGTAACAGGCTTAAACAATTTCCAATGTAATTTATATGACAATGTAGCTCTTAAATTATATAACGAGTACAGTAACGAGGAGTCCAGGTAGAGACGTAGTTTATACAGATTTTGAGAAAGCCTTTGATCGCTTGGATCACGTGATCCTATTACATGAGCTACAATCGCATACACACTCACTCACATACTCCGATGGAATAACTCATATTTGTCAAATCGTTTCCAAGCTATGTTAAGTGGTTAACGGGTTACCAGTCAAACTATGTTAACATAGCCGGGTGTCCCACAAGGTCCACATTTAGTCCCTTTCCTGTACAACGCCTATCTATATGACAGGCACATGATTACATCATTCGAACTTTCTTGTGTACGCAGATGACTAAAATATTCTGTAAAGTTAGTACTCGTGGGAATTGCTTGCTATTGCAAAGGTTTTTGTATAATTTGTTTTTTTAAAAAGGTATAAATAGCAATCGAGCAGATGGGTTATCTGAGGCCCATTGAGGTTAAACTGATTTGTAATTTTAGCTGATGTTATATGAAAGAGAGCCGCCTAGAGAAGGCCAGGTGGCAATTGCTTTCACATTGAGAAAGGTTTAAATAAGTAAAAAAAGAGAGATGTCCAATATTTCACCAAAAAAGAGTAGCGAATGGTTGTAATTAAACTGCTTCCGGAATTATCACATGCCCACGTCTATGGAGTAATAAAATAAACAAATAAAATGTTTGTGCTAGTACTCTTCCTCGTTATTCTTTCTCCTAGGAACGCTTTTCCGCTTTGCATCGGAATCACGTGAGTGAGAGGTACCTCTGCGGTCGCGCCGGCCCCATTCAGCCTGACACTACTTTATTCTTAGACTCTACTTATACTTAGAGTGTAGGGCGAGCAAATTCCAGAGTTGCTACGTGTAAAAGCCACCACAATTCCTTTTAATAAACGAAGACAAAGTTTTGGTTCCAACTAGTAAATAATATTTTGGCAACAGAAACTGCGTTAAGTAATTCAAGGAAAATGTAATAAATATTTAGTCACGATGATTTTTTATTTTTTCTGTTTCTTTGTTTAATATTTCAGAAGATATTAATTAGTAAACATGATAAAATATAATAGCTTGTACTAGCCCTGGCGACTGGCTATCATCAAATTTTTCGTTTCACTAAACTAGACTTTCTTTGAACGCCAAGACGTCAAACACCAAAATCTAGTCACATATCATAAAAAGGAATTGTTTCAGGCACCGAGCGACATCATGGATAAGAAGTATTTTTGTGACAAAAAATATAAGATACAAATTCATGACCTCTCAGCAACAAACATAGTCCAAGAAACAGAGAACATTCACTAGTCGGCAGGTTGGTGCAGGTTTAATTCTACGCAGAATATGCCCATATTATACTGCGGCGTGTTAAACATAATATAACGTCTTTCGAGTCTCTAGTTCTACTAGTACTTTTAGCGATCCGATGAAGTTTCACAGCATAAGTTCAGAACGAAAAAAGGTGATGATCGAGTATAAAAGAAAGAGGTTTCTTTGATCACAGTGCGTAGATAGGTATTCATATTCTTCTTACTCTATCTTTTGGACATTTTAAACTTTTATTTATTTTGAATCACATTTTTGATGTGAGACTAAGCAAATTTGTGATAATAGTATAGCAATATCTTTTTAGAACGTTTTTGTTAATTGAAAAGTCATTTTATTAACTCATACATTTATTAGACTGCGGCATATTACAGATGTGTTATTTGTGTTCGGTATCGTGTAGTTGTTGTATATTATTTTTTTTTCAATTTTCTTCATAGACCGTAATGACAACATGTATCACACAGTATACTAATAGATGTAAATATTTTTTGAATTTGGAATAAAATAAGCAAAGCAATGACCCTCCTAAACAATTACGTTATACTCAAGTAGCTTACGTATTACTTATGTAAGTAAGCTTACGTAATACTCAAGTATTAAATATTATTACTCAAGTATATACGACCCCTAATACGGCTGGCTACAGTCGGAATTCAGTTACAGACTTCAGTGATCAGTCAGAGCAATGGGCTGGTTATACTCAGAAGAACAGATGGCAGATGGACCAGGTTAAAAAGGCTATGTTTGGAAAGACTCTTCTCACACCCCCCTTAGGGAGGTGGATGTGGAGGTGGCTGTTTCGGGATCTTCTGATCCCCTTCCGGCAGTGGCCTGTTCACGCCCCATGACTATGGGACGGTCGTCTTGAGGCAGCTCGTAGAGCCGTCCTTAAGGTGGCAACCGTCATGGCTTTCATTAAAAGTCTTATGTTTAACGAAACGATAAAAGCTGACGATGATTTACCAGTAATCAAGCTATTATATTTTATCACCTTGTTTACTAATTAATATCTAATTTATTATAATCATAATTAAATTAAACAAAAATACAGAAAAAATGAAATATCATCATGACTAAATATTTATTTTATTTTCCCTGTTTTGTTACCAAGCGCTGTTTTTGTTGCCAAAGTATTATTTACTGGTTGAGATCGCGACTTTGCCTTCGTTTGTTGAATTTAAATGTGGTTACTTTTTCATATGACGTGACAAGTGCCCAGTTACTTTAGAGTTGAGGGCATAGAGCCTACAGCTAAAGCCGATATCACAGAATAATCTATATGTTCAATGATTGACAGCAATGTAGCCAACCGCTCGATTGCGATCGACCTGTCAATTTTTGCTAATAGTCAAGACGAGACGGCAAGTAAAAAAAAAACATTATATCTTCATAGCCATCTATGCTATATACGAGTATCTTACTATACTGTCTCATATACATTTTTTAGAAGTATATTCATTAGTAGATTCCAAAACATTTGAATTGATCTAGAGAAAATTGGCAACCACTGATTTACAAGGTCATTGGCAGATAAATTCTTGTTATCTATGTTTTAGACACACTTAGACAACACAACATCCTACCAAAGTTTCATCATCATCTAATATTGTGACGAAACCTTCGCTATTACATACATACATATTACAGCGACGCCCTTAGCGAGACCAAATCTACTCATTCATTCGTTTCTTTTTCCTTATTGATATTTTTTTAGGGTTCCGTATCTCAAAGAGAAAAAACGGAACCCTTATAGGATCGCTTTGTTGTCCGTCTGTCTGTACGTCTGTCAAGACCTTTTTCTCTAAAACGCGTGAAAGGATTAAGCTGAAATTTTTGTCAAATACGAAGGTCAGTTACGTCTTGATGCCTTGAAAAAATCACACTTCTAAGTTAACGAAATAAAAAGTTATAGCCAATTATGCACAAATATTGTATGAAAACGTACTTTGTCTATAGCAGGGACCGGAACCACTTACCCTTAAAGGTGTTTTTGATAGGGTATTTCATAGACTTGTTTTCAAAAACCCTATCAAACCGTTAACTCGATCGTCGACTTAGTCTATCTTAAGGGTAACCTTATCAATAGAGTTATTCGTGTGAGCACTAACCCTATTAGAAAACCCTATTGCACAGCTTACCCGTTCAAAGGGTTTTGACGACGCGCAAGCAACTTGAACCTCTACGCTCACGAAATTCAATCTCGCACTCTGAGTTCAATTACGCATTTTTATAAAAATTGAAAGAAAACTGCATGCGCGGAACAGAGACAATCATAGGGTAACCTTATCATAGGGTAAGAACTTAAATATTAATCGCTTATAGTTGGGTAAGCGCATCAAAAGTAGTTAACCTTATTCAATAGGGTTTCCGCATCGATAGACTTACACTATCGATAGGGTTACCCTATCATTTGGGTAAGGCTTCAATAGGGTTACCCTAAAAATAGGCTTAATCAAAAGAAGGGGTTTTCCGGTCCCTGGTCTATAGACGGTTGCGGCACGAATTTTTCAGGCGAATTAGTTATAAGTTGATAATGATTTTTCCAATGATCTACATATAATTTACTAGTTTTCAGATTTATTCCTATATATTATGTGCTATAAGTTCTTACTTCTTGCCAAATTTTACAACTCCAGGTCAACGGGAAGTACCCGTAAATTTTAGCTTTTCGACAAAGTACGTTTTCATACAATATTTGTGCATAATTGGCTATAACTTTTTATTAATATATCCCTGTACCTGTAATAAATTTGCTAAATCCTATCATAGTTTTTTTAATTATGGGGGTAATCGATAGCTATAAATACGCGCATAGAAGCTGTACCGGTTCGATGCCCTCCTCCCTTTTTTCTTCCGCAAGGGTCACCGGAAACTTATAAGCCGTTATCGTGTGAGAGAACGGAACCGCCCAGGTTGCGCCAACTCAATTCGGGTGCAATGTAGCATACTACTCCTCACCAAAACTACTTTTTTTGTGAAAGAATAATATAATCAGTAAGGCAGTAAGAGTGCTGTCGCGTTTCGTGCGGTGTGTAAGTAGCCGGTGGCCCAAGGAGGTGGGAGGAGAAGGGAGGGCAGCGCATCTGTATAGCCTCTATGCGGATGTCTATGGGCGTCGGTAGTCATGAAAATGGCTCCGATTGCTCGTTTGCCCCCGTATACCATAAAAAAGACAAGGCTTTTGTCTATTAAATACCTCACAGATCCACAGACAGACAAAAGTTAGTTTCTATTTGTAAATAAAATATTTATATTGTTGTCTGTTATCATCATTATGCCAGTATCGTATTCTATTTATCTTGTTTATTTTTCAAATGTATTCTTCCATAGGATTTGTTAGGTCATCGTGACTAAATAATTTTAAAATTTTTCCTTATTGCATACTTAGCTGTGTTGATATCGAAATACAATGGTCTAAGATCGAAAGTATGAATATGCAAACATACAAAATAATTATGTTAGGTTGACCAATTTTTTCTGTCATAACTCATATTAAACATGTCATTAATTTAAATGAGAAATAATAAATGTGGCCCGAAAACGCTTCCTTGTTGAACTGCATATTTAGTTGTTAATTAATCATATTCTGGACTGAATTTTTTTAATATATTTATTGCTATATTTAATTAAAATTTGAATATAAAATACTTTTCATCCATAAACCAGCTGGGTGAAGGTTATTCTAAGGCGTGATCCTATACTACACCTTGATGTTATACGTAATGTTACGTGTAATATCAAGGTATTGTAATGACAGCCTCGTGGCTCAGTGGCGACCATGTTGGGAGGTCCCGGGTTCGAATTTCGAGTTAGAACAAAAAGTGTTGTTGGGATTTTTCAATTGCTAATAACAGCAGTCAGAGTCGGGAATTTGGCGGTGTTACACCCCCGTACCTCGCAGACCACGTTAAGCCGTCGGTCCTGAGCCTGATTTCTCTCCGGTCGTATCATATCACAGTCCCATTGGAATGGAAGATTGAGGGAATAATGAGAGTACTTTGCTTAGCCTAGGTACTAGACAATGGAAGTATATATAATATCTTTTATAAATTTAAGAGATTTTAGAAGAAGATGATGCGGTTTTCCGTGGTAAAAATAGCCTATGTTAATCTGTGATAATGTAACATTCAAATGGTGAAAGTATTTTGGACGTCGCGTCGGTCCAGTAGTTTCGGAGCCTATTCGTTACTTACAAACGCACGCACGCACGCACGCACGCACGCACGCATGCTTGCACGCACGCACACAAACACACACACTTTCCTCTTTATAATATTAGTATAGATTCCGTAGTTGCATATAACAACTTTGAGTTCACACTCAAAAAACTTTTCAAAACGAACCCATATAGGACGGTAACTGAAGAAAGAGTTATATACCAAGATAAATTAGAAAAAAATAAATTTATAGGAAGTTTTACTTTTCCGAGTACACGTTATAAGTTGGTAACCTATAGTTTTTCACTTTTTACTTCCTACTCAGCTCTGATAGTTTTCTTTAAATTTCATTATATATACTATAAGGGATCTTCGTTTACTACGGACCCTAAAAATGACAAAGTTCAATATTAAATTAAGACTATTTCAATTTTGACATTAAATGTGACTTAAGGTGCAGAAAAATAATGGTCGCAGCACACTTATCAACTCGGAAAGGGATCGTAACCGTATCACCTCGAGCCGGTCAGTATTTTTTGTATGAAACTTCATACTTCAACGCCCACTAATGGGAAACGTAACGTCGTATCGTCTTCGATTTTCTAGGCGAGGCGTTTACGATCCCTTTCCGAGTTGATAAGTGTGCAGCGACCATTAAGAGGATTCCGTAATCTTGTACTTGTAGCTGAAGTAAGCTGACAAACTTGACATTAAAACACATTTAGGTGTTAAGATGACCCACTAGTGATAAAAAGAATGTGCGCAGTTACCTCGTTATCTAACATAACCAAAAACGTAATTTGTCGCATGAAAACAATATTTTTGTTATATCATTATGACATGAAGTTCTAGTTTCGCAAGTCATACACATGCAGCGAAATTAACACCCCCAATCTCTATAGGATTTATGATGTACACGTGTAAGATTAAATTTGCATAGTTTAGAAGCTGGGAGTGTCAGTGACCGCAGAAGACTGTTCTTCGAGCACTTATTACTTCTTGTCTCCTTTTTTCGTGCTGATTATTATTTATTAATACTAATGTAATATTGTTGTCTGAAGGTGTTAAAAGTGTGTGTGTGTGAGTGAGTGCTAGGAAACAGATACAAGATGAATAATATTTCTTTCTACTCCTATTTTCTTCTGATTAAAGTCGTTGCGGGTCACAAGATAGTTTTAGCTTTTCTCGGGTTCCCTGCGATCACATCAAAGGGTCGTTGTGGTTGCCGCTGTTGAACCTGGCGACACAGGAGTAGCAGCGGTGGGATTGAGGGGTGGGTCAAGATACGGCAGCCATTGCTGTCGAGAGCAGTGCAGGATTATAGCGCACGAGTGCATGCGCCTTAATGTACTATAGAGTACGATGTAACATCGTTAACTCAGTAACTCCACACTGTAATTAGAAATTGAAAACCAGTAACACTTTTTGGGCCGACCCGGGAGCTGAAGCCGGCACCTCACGTCTGTGGTTGAACATACCACTAGAACACACGTCAGTCGAGTAGTAGAGAGTACATACTAAATGTATACATTTGATTAATCATAATTAATTAATGAATTTAGGAGTCATCCCACAAGGTGCATAGTTGATATTAACGCTGCATTGGGCCGGCACGACCGGTTAGCTCTTGCTGGTGCTTGCTACTACTTTTACAAACACAACTCTTTACAAATTCGTTCGAACGGAAATCTTGAGTGCACTCAATCTAAACTCGGCCGGGAGTGTTAGCGAAGACAATGCCTTGGGCCGAGAGCCGAGGGTAAAGTATGCGCTTTGGCACGTAGATATTTAGTCAACATTTATCATTTACTCTGTTGATGCAAAAAACATTTGATTCAATCTTCGCTGTTTACACAAACATTCTGCATATTTGATTCTGTGAATACATCGGTCTCAGTAGTCGGAACGCACCAGTCAAATAAGTGTAAGGAATATAATTAGATTTTTTTTGAGTTTAGTTTTTAATCTGGCTAGAGTCCCATGCAGCCGATTGGACCGGCATGACCGGGCAGGTACCTCGCCGAGTAAGTACATTATTACTCACAATTCTTCTCTGGCATTTGTGGTTCGGTGACTCACTAGAAGGAAGAAGGCAATAGGAATAATAGCAAATGTTTTCAAAACAGAAAAATGATATGACTGCACATAGGATGGCAAGGTAGTCATCATATAAATCTAGCAGCTCGTTTGACCTCTAAGTGGTCAAGAAATATAATTTTGTATGTTTTATTAACATACTTCATATAGATGTTTGTTATTTTGAGACTAGCTGTCTGTACGGGTGAAAAACTTTATTTTTGTTATAAAGTGAAATGTATTAAAAATTACGTCGCGATTCCAAATGCTTTGTTTATACAAAAAGCTGTCGACTTTATCCCGTTCATTATTATTATTGTTAATATAATAAGTAACTTATTAACAGTATTTATTATTTTGTATTACAGTTATTTTAAGGGCCTGTAAAATAATCATGATATCTTCACATATTCTTCTAGTAATTGTATTTCTACAAATAATACGTAAGTAGTAATTTATAGAATTTCATTTTAAAAAATAATATATAGTCAGGTCATAAGTTCTGTCACAATAAAAAACATTTCAATTATGTATATGAATTTAGAATCTTTTACAAAAATAAGAATGTACGTTTTTTTTCTAATTTCACATATTATTAAATATTAAGTAAGTCGCGGTTACGGTACGACAACTACATACTTGTGGTCACGCGCCATCTCAAATTTTGGACATGAACATTTCGACATTGCTGAAAAATTTGAATTTTACCAAAAGATTCACTTAACATACAATCAAACCATAAAATGAGGACTCAAGTTTGGCAGGCAGAAAAAGAAGCGGTCGCATCCGCTTTGTTATGCCGCCAGCAGCGGTAAAAGTTGTGAAGGCGTGAATTCAAAGAAATCTCATACACAGGCAGAAACTTTTAGCCCTTCCGATAAAGTTAAGCAAAGTGCACAGTGAAAAGAGATACGAAAGCTACGAGCTTATTCCAAAAAACATCAGAGCGCTTGGATGCGCGTCAAATGGACATGAGAGATCGCATTATTGAGGCGGTATGCAGAAAAAAGCTCCGTCCAATTATATTTTTTGGACGGAAAAAAATTACCTCCGAGGAGAGCTAAACCTAATAAAGTGATAAGGTGTACACCATATTCCTTGTGTCCAACGAGGGCCATTTGCCATCTTCAGTGTGTCAACTGTGATACATTTTTATGAGAAAGGCGTACAATGAATGCTATTGCCTACCAAAATACAGTTTTCACAGAACTAGTGGAACCTGTTTCTGATACCATATTTAATGGCCTTGGAAATTCCAGCAAGATTCTGCGCCAGACCATAAAGCGGGAGCACTCATGACTGGCTGACTGCGCGTGAAATTGACTTTCTCCGGCACGAAGACTGACCCCCCCCCCTTCAGTCCACACTTGAATCCTTTGAATTACACTGAGAGCAGAAGGCTTGTTCAAAACCTCATGCTAATTTGTTATCACTTCAGGTATCCCGGCCGCCGATATTGATATGGACCTCGTGCGTGCTGCTGTAAACGACTGGCCGCGCAGATTGAAGGCCTGTATTCAAAATCGCGGAGCTAATTTTGAATATACGTAATTAAGATAATTTAAATACATAAAATTTCTTTCTTTCTTCGTTCTTTTTGATATATAAAAAAGGTTGTTCTAAAAACAAACGTGGCATATATTTCACAAAAAACATGTAACAGAACTTATGACTCGATTAGGTATAGGTATCATAAAATTTTTGGTACTTTGCATTTTACATCAGGAGTTTTCTTGTGCCTTTATAATGATGGATTTCAAATTAGTTTAGTATAAAGAGACTGCAATACAGCATGTATTGTAGCTGGATAGGACCGCCTACCTCTCTGGTGGTGTCTCTCACTCACATCTTACCGACTTACAAGTATGCTATGTTGTTGCATATCGTACCTATAGTATGGAAGTAGCCCGTGCGGGATGGGATTAGGCAGGCCAACGCATCTACGTATGTATGTGGATGTTATTGGGCGTCAAGTTAAATTAAGGCTCCGATTGCTCAATTCTCCAATTATGATATAAAAAATTGTACCTATTTTGGGTCTTGTTAATCCATAATTTTTGTGGCATGCAGCATTAAAGCGGAGTTTGGCACTACCGGTTTATGCTGTCTACACACCGACGCCGCCGGCTCGTCGACACGAACCCGGCAGGCAAGGCCGGCGGCCTGATTTTAACGATGTTGCCGGCGGTTTGTATACGAAAATTGTCCGGCTCGCAACTTCCAAAGCGATACGATCGAGGGATCTTCAAGAAAAGAGCTTATTCTTTCCTCATAGGTCGGCAACGCATCTGTTGGACCTCTGGTGTTACGAATGTCTGTGGGTGTTGGTGATCACTTTACATCAGGTGACCCAACTGCTCGTTTGCCTCCTATGCTATAAAAAAAAACTTCCAAAGCCGGCGGCTTCAGCGTGTAGACAGCTTTACATGATACCGTTGTAATGTGACAGCTATGCTGTCGCGTTTCTTACGATGTAAGTATCCGTAGGTACTTACAATTTTTATACCAAATGAAATGTTTTCAGTGTCTTCGGAAAGTTCTGCTCAATGCGATAATAATTCAGCGTCCGTGGATCATTTTTTCAAACTTGTACTTTCCGAGTTCCGCAATCAGATTCCTGCTTGCGTGTGTCTCCAAATGTGCAAAGACTTTCCTCCCTACTGCTTACCCGATGGATGTTACAAGATATTTAATGTTAGTAAGAGACCAGTTGAAGTAACTGCTGCACCACAAGTTTTTAAAACGTTAGGGACAGGACCCATAGCACATGTAGACAACCCAATGTTTCTATCGGACGATATGAAAGAGTCTATTCAAATTGAGGAGGATATACAGGAAGGTCCAATGGGTCGTATTTACGATAGTAAGTAGATATTCGTTAAGTTACAGACTCAGCTTTGTTTACATACAGCCAAGGTGAACAGGAGAGTGGATATGGCAGCGAGCGGGGCAGGAAGTGAACCACGGCCCACTACGGCTAGTTCTGGCCCACGGCGCTCTAATATCGCGGACTCTGTATAATTTGACGTCTGTCAACGAAGCTGATCTTAGCTCTGCTCTCGATCCTGTCTGAAATGTTGTAGAATTATTGTTGGTAGCAGCGACAGGGGCTGCATGTTTCGTGGTAGTAAATTTTACATACACTCTAAGGCTTACTATAATGCAGAATCAAAGTTTTTTAGCTAACATACTTCAAAATAAAGGGTACCTGTCTTATAAACACTATTATTTATTATCTTTCCATTTATCTATATAATATACTAGCTGCGACCCGCGGTTTTACCCGCGTAATGTTCGATCCCGTGGAAAATCATCCCATGGCATCACATAGGAACATTTTTTCGGGATAAAACTATCCTATGTGTTAATCCAAGTTATTCTCTATGTGTGTGCAAAATATCCTGAAAATCGGTTCTGCAGTTTTTGCGTAAAGGAGTAACAAACAAACAAACAAACATACAAACTTTCACATTTTTAATATTAATAGGATAAAACTTTACGTTACTGAGTGACTGACATACAAAGTACAGCCGAAATTACAGTACTTAGAAACTATGATGTAAGTGAGCACTAAGAAAGGATTTTCAACTCCTAAGGAGGTGAAATAGAGGGGAATTCAAATAAAAAATATAAACTTTGTTCAAATTAAACGCGGGTGACACCACGAAGCACAGCTAATCTATACTTATATAATAAAAAGGAAAGATTTGTATGTATGTATGTGATGAATAGACCCCGAAACTGCTACTGTCAAGCCAATTAATTTTATATATTGCTGTGACAGTCCAAGCTGACGTATCTGTTGGTAGCGTAGCAACGCGGGCAGAGTACCACTATCCATCATAGAGATTTAAACAAACTGCCGCGGACTGTACAGAACTAAAACTAGAGCTATCAAAATTACTATAATCATAATTAAAAGGCTTCATGTATTATTTATCTAGATATAATTTTTTCACTAGGAAATTTTGTGCTTTTATAGTAATAGAATGATGAAATTACTAATTTTTATACCTTTTTCTTGCCCTTATTTGGTTAAAACTTTACCATTTTAAATGATAATCTAACAAATAATCATAAAGTTGCAGTTAAAAAGGAGGATCGTGAGAAAAATGAAGAAATACAAGAAAAAATGCCAAACGCATTGACAAATTTAGTGCGAAAGTATATGAAACCTCCAAAACTAGAAATGAAATACAATTTGTGTGAAAAAATAAAGAATAATAGAGGTAATAAAAAATTTAATACTATGAACTTTTCAAAACCGAAATGGTCACGCAATAAATTCAACAAAAACACGAATATCGATATTGTGTATCCGAGTTATGCTAAACTTTATCGAAAGCATCCTTTGAACAATTTTATAATGTATCCAGATCTTTTTTCGAAGCAAAAGCCGAATGCTAAATATTTCCAAAAGCGAGATGCTCACAATAAAACAAACAACAAAAACACGTTAGCATACGATAAAAATGTAACATCTATCGAATATAACACGAGTGGGGTAGACCAGATTGCATTAATAGATGATCTATTCATAAATTTAAACTTTACTGATGACTCATTCTTGTACCGAAGACACACCGAAGAAACCTTAGACCCCACCAACCTCATTACTGGTCACAATATAAGCGAGCCTATAAATGACGAAAAAATATTCGACAATCAAACCGATATGAATGGTATAGTAAATAACCCGATAATTATTGTATCAGGAACCATTGAACCAAACATACAATATAAACAGCCATATTTACTTTCAAAAACTATTCAAATAATGTCAAATGAAATAGATAAACATAACAATAAAAGCTTAAAATTATTAGAAAGTCAAACTGAGGCAACCGGTAAAGTAGAATTTGAAAATTCCAAATTTAGCTCCGGTGCGATCGATGCCTTAGATGTAAAAAAAGAAACTACTACTATCACAATTTTAAGTCTAAACACAAGTATTGCTAGTGATTTAAAGTTATTGACACCTAGTAATACGAGTTTTAAAAGTCGGAAGACTAGACAAAGAGTAGTCAAAAAAAAGACGAGCAAAAAATTTTAGCATATTCATGGTTAATTTGTATAAGCTTAAATTAGTAAATATTGTTAAATATACATAGTATTATAAGAGTTTCTTTTTAATGAAAAATAAATGTTAAGAAGTCGAAATAAATGTAACAAAGACGTGTTTGTGTGTGTTTTATCATTTTAACTCGTCTAGGACTTTTTTTCATTTTTCTTTATATTCCTCTAAATAGGAGCAAAAATACCAAGCGAACTCAACACCATTTATCATGTCATAATCCTCAATATCATCATTAGATGCTTAATCTATCTTTACAGCGCTGAAAATACAACATATTTTTTATGGAAGTTTGGATGTCAGTCGTTTTAGTAAGAGTCAGTGCTAGCTTTGTACCCATAAAAGGGTCTCCTTCTCAAATCCAACTTACAAGGTCTCCAAGCCGTGGGTCCAACCAGAACCTAATCCGGTGCTGGGTATAAACTATTATGATGTGTTTACCGTGTCCTCTCTGAGTTTGCTCAGTGATCTATCAATGCGCATCTGAAACTACTGGATCAGGCTGAAATTTAGTAGACGGACATCTTTTATGATTGAAGCAGATCACAAAGATCTAAATATATATCAGAATAAAATATTATATCAGAACATTTAGATGGCTTTACTAACAACAAATACGTTACAATAACATAATTCAATAAAAATGTATCATCATGACAAAGCACGTATTATAAATAAACTTATCTTATCACCACCCATATACCATTATTTTAAGTACGTCCTTAACATGTATACCTATGTAAAGATAAATGTGTATTTCTGTATGTTTGTAGAATGTCTGCCTCGTTGCTATGTGTCAAGCATATTTAGCCACAGATCAGAACGTCTCGAGTTAGGCAGATGAACTTTAGGTTTTTCCAAATTTGAACGTTTCGAACGGCAGGTATGACTAATTGGGCCATCCAATTAGATAAACCTGCCGTTGTATTGAAATCGACTAAATTGACAAAATAAACTACACTAAAAATTTAGTTTATTTATTAACATAATATTAATAGATTAAAAGAGTTAGCTTTAAAGTAAAGTTATGAAAAAAAAATTTAAATGTCTGTTTATGTGTTGTTAAAATTTTATTTACACTCTCCGCAGAAAGGTATTTTTTTCCGCTCTTTAAACCTAATTGGTTCACAAGCCACCTAGTCAGCTGAGTTTGAGACCAGCTTTCTGGCGACCGTAAATGTAGTAAGAGGACTACCTCTGGCACTAGCCATGTTACATTTGAGCCGAATTAGGTCGGCACGAACGGGGATGTACTTCTCGTCAATACCAACACGATACCGCGTGAAGTGACAGCTACGCTGTCACATTTTCTTCAGCGTGTATATATTCGTTAGCAGTTGATCTTGATATCCTTGGGATTAATCTTCACATGCTGATTTGCTGACAGTGGAGCCACATGAAAAATTAAATTAAAAAATAATATTAAAAATATCTTTACTTTTAACGAATACTCCTTAACTGACCTGACCATACATCATCAGGTCAGCGTCATAAAATGTTGAGTATCACATGCCAGTAAACATACATAAGAATCCAGATGAATTGATAACCTGCTGTTTTTTTCTCTGTTACAATTTCGTTACAAAACTTAGTGACGATAAGGAGCTGATGATGTATTAACCAAGATAAATGTACCTAAGTATTTAAAACTCTCGCGTGGCACATATGATTTAGTTCGCCAGCAATATGATAACACTAGTGTCGTGTGTTCAATTTTATTCATCGCTGCCTATTTTAAAGGCAAATATAATGAGGCATACTGAAAAAAACGTGGCGTTGCATTTCACCCCAGAAACAAATTAACGGGAATACTTTATGATTACTACACGAAAGATCGTGCCTTGTTCGAACACTTGAAGGATATTTATAATAAGTATCCCAAGGAACCAGCTGTGGCCTTCGGTTCATTTTTTCAGCCATCGTTAATGTTAAAAGATCCTACTAATATTCAATATGTCACTACTACAGATTTCAACTCATTCAGTTCCCGTGCAAGCGGGTCTAACGAAAACGATATTTTAGCGAACAGTTTAATATCACTCACTGGACAGAAATGGAAAATTATACGACAAAACATGACACCGCTATTTACTTCGGCAAAGTTGAAATTGATGTATTACATCATGGATAAAAGTGCCAAAGATTTTGTACCCTACATCATGAGAAATCCGAAATTAAAAAAAGGTGACGCTTTTGAGACATTGTCAACATATTGCAGTGCCGCGATTTCTGCAGCTGTATTTGGAATCACTACTGAATCGGTATTTGACTCACCCCTCTTGAACATGGCAAAACGCGCTAGTATAACAACATTCTGGCAAAACATTAAATTTACTATAGCAGCGTTTAGTTCGAAAACAGCTCAGTTTTTAAACGGTTTTATTTAACTCACCCTGATTGTTTGTATGGGTAGAATTTAGTAATTGAAATTTAACCCTCTTCCCGTTAACCGATTGATCTGAAATTTGGTATACGCCTTTGATTTTGATGACAATACAATTACCCATATTCAATATTATTGTGAATCCAATATGGCCGCCGCTACAAAATGGCGGACAACTTACTTTTTCAATCCCACCAATATGGGTATCAAATGAAAGGGTTTGTCAAGTAGAATTCAGTGCGCTATACAAAATCAAACTCAAAGATGGACACTGCTACAAAATGGCGGACAACTTAGTTTCTTCCCGTTAATTGATTGATGTGAAATTTGGTATACGCCTTTGATTTTGATGACAATACAATGACCCATATTCAA